>JBBPBS010000417.1:4578430-4677222 GCA_037974835.1 Cicer judaicum
ATTTATTATTTATTTTATTATTTATTCATCCATTTACTTATTTGTTATTTATTATTTATTTTATTATTTTATTTATTCAGTTATTTATTTATTTATTATTTTATTATTTATTTATTCGTTTATTTATTTAATTATTTATTTATTTACTTATTTACTTATTTATTTACTTATTTATTTATTCATTTACTTATTTATTTATTTATTTATTTATTATTTATTTATTCATTTATATATTTATTTATTATTTTGTTATTTGTTTATTTAATCATTTCGTTACTTATTCATTTATTCATAGTAAGTAATTTATTTGTTTTTGCTGGTTATGTAGCTACAATTTCCTCGCGGACTATTAGACATGACGACCGACAAAGAAACGACTTGTTAGCAGATCAGATTCATTGGACGGAATCTTTAGTCAGGTAAAGGGTGGGATGAGGTTCGATTTTATGAGTATAAAATAATGTGAGATGAACGGGAATGCTGAAATTCCCAAATGTTCATTCGGGACCCTATTGAGTAATAATAATTAATTAATAAAGTGTGAATGGTAATAATGAGTACTAAAATATAATTTAGCAACCTATAGAATTGTCATGAATTTATTTATATCAAGATTTCATGTCGTTGGATTTTATGAAATCTTATGCTGATTGTTAATGTATGAATGATGTGTACTTGAATGTTTTTGTTACTTGATTGAATTTGTGATATTACTAGAATGTGCCACCTATTGAACTCCTTATTATGTGATTGATGAAATTGGATTGTGTATTGCGAGTAGTGTAAACCAAATATTGTGATTTTATTGTGATTGACTGATAAAGATATATAATGATGAATATTGTGAAGTCAAACTGAAACTTAGTGAGTTGTGATTGTGACACCCTAAATCCCAAAATAATATATATAATAATTTATATCATATTCCTATAAAATTTGCAGCGAATAAATAAAGATATATTTTCAAGGAATTAAAAATTTTATATTTAATTTAGGATATCACGTTTCTCAAAAATAGAAATAAAAACACTTCAAATTTATTTTATGCATTAAAATAGTGTAATCTTGATAAGCTTTATATAAGTATGATCACTTGATTTAATTCTAAAAACTTACTAGTACTTCTATGGTTTTCATACAAAATTTCTATTCGAATTAAATAAGTAAAATACAAATTAAAACCCTTGTTCCTAGTATCACCTATCAGAGCGGGGTTCCTCCCAAACTTGAACTTCAAGACTCATTAACCTATAATAACTGCGATTCCGCAAACGTAGGGCCCAGCCAGTCAAACACAAACAACGAAAGAGGTGAGTTTTGAAATCATGTTAATAGTATAATATGAGTAAGAAGAACACGCAAACAATTATAATAGAACCGTATCATAATCACTTTACGATATATCAAAATATTTAATTAAATAGTACCATACTATAACATCAAAGTCACTCAAGTAAAATAATCATCTCATTATAATATGCATCAAATCATCTAATTAATATTACCTTTGAAACACATCAATCACAACAAAACAATCACAAGGAAATGCAATGCAATGCATGAGCTTAGACTCTACTTCACAATGTGGTACCATTCTAACTCTGAAGTACTTGGTTAGGAGGCCATGATACTATGCCACCATCCCGATGGACGGACAATTCAAATTGGCTCTGTCCTCATAGATCCCCTCAACTCAACCCGAGACACATATACGTGACAGTCGAGGTAAACGTGTGTTGCATGGTAGCTCCCGACATTTGGAGTGCTACCTCCAAGTCACCTAGGAATTCCCCACCGGAATACCTCCAAGGTCTAACAATCTTGCCTTAAGGCTCGACAACAGACTGCCACGATCAGACTCATTCAGTTGTACTTCCCCAAAATCACTAGGCTTGTCAGGCCCTACTTATAGGATGACAAAATAATCTCCACTTCACAAATTCACAATATTTATTTTCTCTCCCAGTTAGCTTAGACTACTCCATTAAGAGCACCATATTTAAGAATCATCACTATCTCATCAAGTATGGGGTACTTCAATATCTTCATCACAATTTCATAATATCATTAATAATAAATAATCATGATCATCGTATAAACTCATCACATTTTTATAACATCACTATCATCAATTAAAAATCATCATTATCATCACGTAAGCATATATCAAACCATGCATCCATATTTTATTATCACATCACATAATTTCATCTAATCAAACATGTACACATAATTTCATTCAACATCCAACATCACAATGATAACAAATATCAACTACCACACAAGTATTGAAAATTAAATCAATCAACACCTTATAAAAATTTCTATTTCACATTTTAATCTCACAATTATCATATTTCAAATTAATCAATTTATCTCTCAAAGGGCTACTGCCGTGCGTAGCAAGCCCCGGATGAATCGTTGGGAAATACGGTTTTCCCGTTGATCTCACAATATATTATACTCATGAATTCAAACGCTCTCTCACCCCTTACCTTATTTTGACGCTTTCACACACGAATACAATTCCACAAGCAACCAACATTTGTTCATTGACTCTTTGTCCATCAATCGATCTAACTCGACAGTTTATGGGTAAACATTAAAAATAAATTATGAGAAGATACTCTAAAAATTAAATTCGAAATTCGGTCAAGCAAAATTACCATAAATCAGAAACCCAATAAGTGGATAATATATCCTCTTTTCATACGGTCGTTTTGGCGTTGGTTTCACTCAAATCGGACTTACGGTGAAGGAGAACGATGCAAAATAACGAATTTTACAAACGGAGAAGTCGGGTATTTTAGAGAGAAATTGAGGTTGTAAAAAAATCTGGAAAATTATGTTTAATTGACGAGTTAAATGAATGAAATAACATACTCAAATTTGGACGAAAGTGGAGAAAGTTTTCTGGAACAGTTATTGATCACCGGTGTCAAACGATAGGGTTATTGTTGTGTTTTCTCTTTGGTTTTACAGCTGCCCTTCCAACTCCCTTCCCTTTTTTGTTTGTTTTAGTTTTTTTTAACAATTAGGATTCATATATGAATCAAACCCATTGGTCTCCTTTTAGGTTTTACTAATTTTATTTATTTTTTTAAAACATAATTTCATTAATAAAGTATTATTACTCTTTCAAAACTAATAATTTATAAATAAAAATAATTAATCTTTTAAAATACATTAATAATAAAAATCTCATTTAAAATAATCCCTATAATAATATTTAGTTTTTTTTTTCAAATACTCAAATTAAAATATTACCATCATTAGAGAATAGTTGAAATTATTAAATAAATAAATATAACATCACACTTGATATTAATTACTAAATCTTAATAAATATATATAAAATTACAATGTCATAGCAAGTATATAAAAATAAAGTAAATCAAACACAATATCACTACGATATCAAGATAATTATTTATAGAATAAATAATTAAAATCAAATATGTCTAGAAATAATTAAAATAAGAGATACTTAAAAATAATTAAAATATAAATATGTACACACTTAACATTAGTCAAACATATAAGAAAATATCATATTAATTACCAACTCACATATACACTTAAAATCATATAAAATATTGTTCTTTAAAATAATACACTATAATACTATTATTTTTAGAAAAATATATAAAATAACAAAATAAAATATTTATTATTTATATTACTCATTAAATATAATATCTATCAAACTAACACATCATAGAAAACATTCATATAAAAAAATTACTCACAAAATTTATCAACATATATTCTAAAATAATTTTAACATCAAATTAATTATTTAAAATACTATTTAATTAATAAAATAGTTTATTATCAAATTTAGGATGTTACAATTCTCCACTTGTTAAAGAATTTCGTCCTCGAAATTTGCGGTGAGTGAACTAATATCTAACTTACCACCCTCAAGGTTCAAACTTAGTCTAGAATTATATTTAAGACATTCAATCTCCAATTAAGCACAACATGTAGACAATCAACTAACATAGCATGATAGACTAACATGACAAAATAAATCAATTAAACACAACATTATCATTCAATTATGAAATAAAATGTCTATCACATTTGTCATTCAATTATGAAATAAAATACCATAGAGTTACTCACTGAAATTTACATATAAAACAGAACATATAGATTTTGTCAATAATAACGTAGTTCATTTAGTTTGGTTAAATGAAACACATTCCAAGTACGTTGTCAATTTCAAATATTTCTTTCAAACCAAATATTACTAGTTTTACTCCTTAAAATAAAGTCTAAATCATATCACAAAACATTAAACAAATTTAACTTAGGCTTGACAAAGAGATTAACTTTTTAAAATATTAAATACATCTAACAACTTAATAACACTATAATAGAATTACAATCAATTACTCTATAAAAACATATTATATATATAATCAAGGCAAAAATAATGATAGAGATATTATTCTCTAATAACATATATTTAATAATTAAATTCATTCAATTGATATAAGCAATGACCATATTTTTTTAATTATTTAAAAATAAAATTAAAAGGTACTTCTAACAAAATAATGAGTTATCGTTGTCTCTTTTATTGACGATGAGTCATCGGGGTAGCTAGTCCCTCCTACTCACGTAGTCAACTACTTAAGGAACTATAACTGCGTCATTCAAATTCAAATATAAATAATTAAAAGTATCTTTAACGTGGTTCAGGAGTGCGAAGGGGGCGCCACAACTCATACTCCTTACTTCAAGTTAAAAATTCAATCAACTACACCTTCACAATAATTTATTTGTAATTTACTACTAGTTACAACAACAAAATAAAGACCACTAACATCAATATATAACCAATAATTTGATTGAAGAAATATAAAACTATTTCACATTTAGATGCTCTCGACTACTCTAACTCTATACACCAATTCCCAACAATTTAATATCTACATAATCATATACACACTCAAATAATTAATCCAAAAATTAGCACCAAGATTTTATGTCCATCTCATAACTCAAAAGATGATCCTAAAAATGAAACATATTCTCATAGAGGTCTAACTGCTTCAAATTAATCACGATTAAATTTTCTTTTGAATTAACCATCACTTAAAAGTTACAACAAATGGAAGCATATATAGATTTTCCAAGTAGAAGATAAGATAAATAATTATTTACTAGAAGATACAACACATTACCAAACCAAATTGAATCAGGTAGTGCAAAAACCACTTTCAAGGTTACACATCATTCTAAAAATTGATTTCTTAACTTAAATTATTATTAAAAAAAAATCACTAACCATTTAGCACCCAAAAAAATATCATTGAGAATTCCAAATTTTCCTTTAAATTATTTTTGAATAATTAAAGTCTAAATAAAACAACTAAGATAAATCACGTTTCTAAATACAATACAAATAGAATAAATCACATATATTTTTAAAATTATAAAATTTCTAAAAATTCATTCCTACTTTAATCATCAAAAACACATTTCTAAATAGTTAATCACTGTAAAAATTATTATTTTCAACAAATATTTTGAAATAAAATTTAAACTATATAGATGGATAGATAGAAAATTTAACAATTAATTAACACTTCTAAAATAGTTCCAATTTATTTTCTTATTTTATCAAACTTAAAAAAATTGTATATTTATATACATTAAAGTAGTGCACATGACACAAAACATAAGACATATGATAATGATAATGAATTACACTAATTCATAAATCTACAAAATAGTAGCCTCCTCTCACACTAACTACTCAACATGCTTATAGATACATCCTCAGTTTCTATCAAGCCACCAAATTGGTCCATAACATAACACATCATCAACTTTGAAGTTTTGTTCTAATCTTAAAAATTGAGTCTTAAATAAAAATTGCAATTTTATAATTAATAAAAAAAAAATTGATAAAATAAATTTTTTGTTTCTATACGCATACCAATTTACATGATGCACTCTACACATATCAATCTACATGATGCACTCTACACCTACAAATCTAATGCATACCATTTTGTAAAATACATCAATTATAGATTCTAAATTTTTATAAAAAGAATTTCACTATTGAGAATATTTTTAAAAATTTTGTTCTCTTTTTTTTTTTTTCCTTTCTCTTTCTCAATTAGTAGAAGTTTTATCATCAGTACTATTGTAAATCACTGAAGAATTCTTAAACTCTAAAACTCTATCATCCAGTCAAACTCTAATGGGTTCATAATATCATAATCAGAAAAATCAATCATTTCAAATAAATATCCCAACACCCTCACGATTCAATATTCACATTAGCCCCCTAAACAACAACTCTTTTCAATTTTTTTAAAAACAAGACAAAGTAAAGCATAATGTAAATTTTAAGGTGTTTTAAACATTAAATAAAATCAGTAGTATAGAATTATTGTTATTTTATAAATCAACAAAAACTCAACTCAAATTAATTTCTTTTTCTTTAAAATAATCAAGAGTAATTCAAATAAAAGTTAGTTTTATCATACAAAATAAATAAACTTTAACTCCTTCAAAATTTCGTGTTTTTTTTAAATGATAAATTCTACCAACCTCTAAATATTCAAGAATTAATATTGCTAATAATATGAATTTCATACTATCTAAATCATGACGAACATTCTAAATTGTTTTCAAAATAGATACAACCATCAACACTTTCAAGTGATTTAAAGTTAGCATTCACGATTTAAAATCAATTTTTTTTTAACACAAACCAACATAAAATAAAAATAATAAATTTATAGTCAAAATTAAAACTTTAAACGTAAGAGACATATTTCCTATCTAACTCAAAGTTTAGAACGAAACATCATTTTTTCTCTAAATTGAGTTTTAACATAATAATAATAATTTGTACCTAGTAAAAGTCAATACTTGAAGTTTTAAACATATAATCCATACGGAAACCAATGTTTCAATCAATTAGTTATTAGATCAAACACTTTAAACAAATACATATCAAAACTAAATATTTTAAATTGATTAAGGGTGAAAGTCAAACTTTAAAACAACTAACTAGTGAGGTATGAAAGTTGATAACTAAGATTACGTGAATGAGATTAATAACTTCAAACATCCAGCTGGTCAATCAAAATTATTACTTCCAACTATTTATATAAAACAAGAGTGCAAAAATCATAGTTCGGTAGACAAGAAATAAGCAACAAGTAACTAACATAATCTTGTTAACAATTAATGCTAACTCAAATCTTAACAAGTAATTTCATAGTTTATTTACTCATTTACGTAGGAATTTAGAATCCATAACACAATTAGAGGAAGCAAATAATAAACATTTAATTAGTAATCTCGAAAATATGTATAATATTTTCCAAGGAATTAAAAACTTTATATTTAATTTAGGAAATCACGTTTCTCAAAAATAGAAATAAAAACACTTAAAATTTATTTTATCCATTAAAATAGTGCAATCTTGATAAGCTTTATTTAAGTATGATCACTTGATTTAATTCTAAAAACTTACTAGTACTTCTAAGGTTTTCATACAAAATTTCTATTCGAATTAAATAAGTAAAATACAAATTAAAACCCATGTTCCCGGTATCACCTATCAGAGCGGGGTTCCTCGCAAACTTGAACTGCAAGACTCATTAACCTATAATAACTGCGATTCTGCAAACACAGGGCCCAGCCAATCAAACACAAACAACGAAGGAGGTGAGTTTTGAAATCATGTTAATAGTATAATATGAGTAAGAAGAACACACAAACAATCATAATAGAACCGTATCATAATCACTTTACGATATATCAAAATATTTAATTAATTAGTACCATACTATAACATCAAAGTCACTCAAGTAAAATAATCATCTCATTATAATATGCATCAAATCATCTAATTAATATTACCTTTGAAACACATCAATCACAACAAAACAATCACAAGGAAATGCAATGCTATGCATGAGCTTAGACTCTACTTCACAATGTGGTACCATTCTAACTCTGAAGTACTTGGTTAGGAGGCCATGATACTATGCCACCATCCCAGTGGACGGACAATTCAAATTGGCCCTATCCTCATAGATCCCCTCAACTCAACCCGAGACACATATACGTGACAGTCGAGGTAAACGTGTGTTGCATGGTAGCTCCCGACATTTGCAGTGCTACCTCCAAGTCACATAGGAATTCTAATTAATATTGATTTACTGTATTTAATTTAATTAATTTTAGAAATAAACCTATTATAGAATCAAAATAGATGGGAATAAACATATTAAAGACCAAAATTCACCTAAATTCTTAATCCACTGAGACTTATACACTAATTAGACGGACTACATTATCTAAGAATCGAAAGGGATGAGAATAAACCTTTTAAATAAATAAAAATATCAAAATTCTTAATCTATTGAAATTTATGCATTTATGAGTATATTCAACCAAGTAAGTTCAAAAAGAGTCAAGGTTTTATTAAATAGAATATTGTATTTTTAGTCAGTATGGAATAGTAAATTTAGGGATAAACTAATCTTGATTTTCTTCATTTAATTTAATTATGTGATTAATATGTATTATGTGTGATATAAGTTAGTGCAATGATTTGATGTTACAGTGAAGTGTATTGATTTTTCTTAATTTTGACTGCATAATGTGATGTTTTTCCTTGAAGAATGTTTGTATAATGATACGGTTTATTGATGATTAATTGCGTGTTCCTCTTATTTTACAAATTTGTGAAGCAGAATGAGCAATGACTTTCCTCAGTTTTAAGAACTATAGCAATCTATCATTTCTGGTACAATTGTAGCATTTAAAGTGTCTTCAAGGGTGGAGTGAAAAGTATCTCTCCAAGTTGCTGGATTTACTAATATATATTTACTGCAGTTAATTTAATGAATTTTAAAAATAAACCTATTATAGAATCAAAATAGATGGGAATAATATTAAAGACCAAATAAAATGTGGTCTTTAAATAAAATATTAAATAGTTTATATTGTCAAAATAATATTTATCTAAAGATTATATAAAAATAGTAAATATAATTTTCACGCTAATTAAAATTTAAATTTTTTTAAGTGTAAAATCTATATTATTAAACATTATAAAAGTAAAATTTTAACATTTGTAAAATTTAATTTATATTATAATTTAGATATTTGAACACATTTTAAATATTATTAATATTTATTAGTTTTTAATAGATAAAGTTTTGACTAAATATCTAATCAAACAAATTATTGAATAAATAAATTTTGAATTAATGGTAAAAATAATTATAAAACAAAGTGTTGAATGAGGATATTCATCAAGTAAATTCAAAAAGAGTAAAAAAAAATTTTAAATAGAATATTGTATTTAAACTCAATACAGAATAGTAAATTTAGGGAAAAACTAATTTTGATTTACTGTATTTAATTTAATTAATTTTAGAAATAAACCTATTATAGAATCAAAATAGATGGGAATAAACATATTAAAGACCGAAATTCACCTAAATTCTTAATCCACTGAGACTTATACACTAATTAGACGGACTACATTATCTAAGAATCGAAAGGGATGAGAATAAACCTTTTAAATAAATAAAAATATCAAAATTCTTAATCTATTGAAATTTATGCATTTATGAGTATATTCAACCAAGTAAGTTCAAAAAGAGTCAAGGTTTTATTAAATAGAATATTGTATTTTTAGTCAGTATGGAATAGTAAATTTAGGGATAAACTAATCTTGATTTTCTTCATTTAATTTAATTATGTGATTAATATGTATTATGTGTGATATAAGTTAGTGCAATGATTTGATGTTACAGTGAAGTGTATTGATTTTTCTTAATTTTGACTGCATAATGTGATGTTTTTCCTTGAAGAATGTTTGTATAATGATACGGTTTATTGATGATTAATTGCGTGTTCCTCTTATTTTACAAATTTGTGAAGCAGAATGAGCAATGACTTTCCTCAGTTTTAAGAACTATAGCAATCTATCATTTCTGGTACAATTGTAGCATTTAAAGTGTCTTCAAGGGTGGAGTGAAAAGTATCTCTCCAAGTTGCTTGATTTACTAATATATATTTACTGCAGTTAATTTAATGAATTTTAAAAATAAACCTATTATAGAATCAAAATAGATGGGAATAATATTAAAGACCAAATAAAATGTGGTCTTTAAATAAAATATTAAATAGTTTATATTGTCAAAATAATATTTATCTAAAGATTATATAAAAATTGTAAATATAATTTTCACGCTAATTAAAATTTAAATTTTTTTAAGTGTAAAATCTATATTATTAAACATTATAAAAGTAAAATTTTAACATTTGTAAAATTTAATTTATATAATAATTTAGATATTTGAACACATTTTAAATATTATTAATATTTATTATTTTTTAATAGATAAAGTTTTGACTAAATATCTAATCAAACAAATTATTGAATAAATAAATTTTGAATTAATGGTAAAAATAATTATAAAACAAAGTGTTGAATGAGGATATTCATCAAGTAAATTCAAAAACAGTAAAAAAAATTTTAAATAGAATATTGTATTTAAACTCAATATAGAATAGTAAATTTAGGGAAAAACTAATTTTGATTTACTGTATTTAATTTAATTAATTTTAGAAATAAACCTATTATAAAATCAAAATAGATGGGAATAAACATATTAAAGACCAAAATTCACCTAAATTCTTAATCCACTGAGACTTATACACTAATTAGACGGACTACATTATCTAAGAATCGATAGGGATGAGAATAAACCTTTTAAATAAATAAAAATATCAAAATTCTTAATCTATTGAAATTTATGCATTTATGAGTATATTCAACCAAGTAAGTTCAAAAAGAGTTAAGGTTTTATTAAATAGAATATTGTATTTTTAGTCAGTATGGAACAGTAAATTTAGGGATAAACTAATCTTGATTTACTTCATTTAATTTAATTATGTGATTAATATGTATTATGTGTGATATAAGTTAGTGCAATGATTTGATGTTACAGTGAAGTGTATTGATTTTTCATATTTTTGACTGCATAATGTGATGTTTTTCCTTGAAGAATGTTTGTATAATGATACGGTTTATTGATGATTAATTGCGTGTTCCTCTTATTTTACAAATTTGTGAAGCAGAATGAGCAATGACTTTCCTCAGTTTTAAGAACTATAGCAATCTATCATTTCTGGTACAATTGTAGCATTTAAAGTGTCTTCAAGGGTGGAGTGAAAAGTATCTCTCCAAGTTGCTGGATTTACTAATATATATTTACTGCAGTTAATTTAATGAATTTTAAAAATAAACCTATTATAGAATCAAAATAGATGGGAATAATATTAAAGACCAAATAAAATGTGGTCTTTAAATAAAATATTAAATAGTTTATATTGTCAAAATAATATTTATCTAAAGATTATATAAAAATAGTAAATATAATTTTAATGCTAATTGAAATTTAAATTTTTTTAAGTGTAAAATCTATATTATTAAACATTATAAAAGTAAAATTTTAACATTTGTAAAATTTAATTTATATAATAATTTAGATATTGGAACACATTTTAAATATTATTAATATTTATTATTTTTTAATAGATAAAGTTTTGACTAAATATCTAATCAAACAAATTATTGAATAAATAAATTTTGAATTAATGGTAAAAATAATTATAAAACAAAGTGTTGAATGAGGATATTCATCAAGTAAATTCAAAAAGAGTAAAAAAAAAATTTAAATAGAATATTGTATTTAAACTCAATACAGAATAGTAAATTTAGGGAAAAACTAATTTTGATTTACTGTATTTAATTTAATTAATTTTAGAAATAAACCTATTATAGAATCAAAATAGATGGGAATAAACATATTAAAGACCAAAATTCACCTAAATTCTTAATCCACTGAGACTTATACACTAATTAGACGGACTACATTATCTAAGAATCGAAAGGGATGAGAATAAACCTTTTAAGTAAATCAAAATATCAAAATTCTTAATCTATTGAAATTTATGCATTTATGAGTATATTCAACCAAGTAAGTTCAAAAAGAGTCAAGGTTTTATTAAATAGAATATTGTATTTTTAGTCAGTATGGAACAGTAAATTTAGGGATAAACTAATCTTGATTTACTTCATTTAATTTAATTATGTGATTAATATGTATTATGTGTGATATAAGTTAGTGCAATGATTTGATGTTACAGTGAAGTGTATTGATTTTTCTTATTTTTGACTACATAATGTGATGTTTTTCCTTGAAGAATGTTTGTATAATGATACGGTTTATTGATGATTAATTGCGTGTTCCTCTTATTTTACAAATTTGTGAAGCAGAATGAGCAATGGCTTTCCTCAGTTTTAAGAAGTATAGCAATCTATCATTTATGGTACAATTGTAGCATTTAAAGTGTCTTCAAGAGTGGGGTGAAAAGTATCTCTCCAAGTTGCTTGATTTACTAATATATATTTACTGCAGTTAATTTAATGAATTTTAAAAATAAACCTATTATAGAATCAAAATAGATGGGAATAATATTAAAGACCAAATAAAATGTGGTCTTTAAATAAAATATTAAATAGTTTATATTGTCAAAATAATATTTATCTAAAGATTATATAAAAATAGTAAATATAATTTTAACGCTAATTAAAATTTAAATTTTTTTAAGTGTAATATCTATATTATTAAACATTATAAAAGTAAAATTTTAACATTTGTAAAATTTAATTTATATAATAATTTAGATATTTGAACACATTTTAAATATTATTAACATTTATTATTTTTTAATAGATAAAGTTTTGACTAAATATCTAATCAAACAAATTATTGAATAAATAAATTTTGAATTAATGGTAAAAATAATTATAAAACAAAGTGTTGAATGAGGATATTCATCAAGTAAATTCAAAAAGAGTAAAAAAAAATTTAAATAGAATATTGTATTTAAACTCAATATAGAATAGTAAATTTAGGGAAAAACTATTTTTGATTTACTGTATTTAATTTAATTAATTTTAGAAATAAACCTATTATAGAATCAAAATAGATGGTAATAAACATATTAAAGACCAAAATTCACCTAAATTCTTAATCCAGTGAGACTTATACACTAATTAGACGGACTACATTATCTAAGAATCGAAAGGGATGAGAATAAACCTTTTAAATAAATAAATATATCAAAATTCTTAATCTATTGAAATATATGCATTTATGAGTATATTCAACCAAGTAAGTTCAAAAAGAGTTAAGGTTTTATTAAATAGAATATTGTATTTTTAGTCAATATGGAATAGTAAATTTAGGGATAAACTAATCTTGATTTACTTCATTTAATTTAATTATGTGATTAATATGTATTATGTGTGATATAAGTTAGTGCAATGATTTGATGTTACAGTGAAGTGTATTGATTTTTCTTAATTTTGACTGCATAATGTGTTGTTTTTCCTTCAAGAATGTTTGGATAATGATACGGTTTATTGATGATTAATTGCGTGTTTCTCTTATTTTACCAATTTGTGAAGGAGAATGAGCAATGGCTTTCCTCAGTTTTAAGAAGTATAGCAATCTATCATTTATGGTACAATTGTAGCATTTAAAGTGTCTTCAAGAGTGGAGTGAAAAGTATCTCTCCAAGTTGCTTGATTTACTAATATATATTTACTGCAGTTAATTTAATGAATTTTAAAAATAAACCTATTATAGAATCAAAATAGATGGGAATAATATTAAAGACCAAATAAAATGTGGTCTTTAAATAAAATATTAAATAGTTTATATTGTCAAAATAATATTTATCTAAAGATTATATAAAAATAGTAAATATAATTTTAACGCTAATTAAAATTTAAATTTTTTTAAGTGGAAAATCTATATTATTAAACATTATAAAAGTAAAATTTTAACATTTGTAAAATTTAATTTATATAATAATTTAGATATTTGAACACATTTTAAATATTATTAATATTTATTATTTTTTAATAGATAAAGTTTTGACTAAATATCTAATCAAACAAATTATTGACTAAATAAAGTTTTGAATTAATGGTAAAAATAATTATAAAACAAAGTTTTGAATGAGGATATTCATCAAGTAAATTCAAAAAGAGTAAAAAAAAATTTAAATAGAATATTGTATTTAAACTAAATATAGAATAGAAAATTTAGGGAAAAACTAATTTTGATTTATTGCATTTAATTTAATTAATTTTAGAAATAAACATATTATAGAATCAAAATAGATGGGAATAAACATATTAAAGACAAAAATTCAATTAAATTCTTAATCCACTGAGACTTATACACTAATTAGACGGACTACATTATCTAAGAATCGAAAGGGATGAGAATAAACCTTTTAAATAAATAAAAATATCAAAATTCTTAATCTATTGAAATTTATGCATTTATGAGTATATTCAACCAAGTAAGTTCAAAAAGAGTCAAGGTTTTATTAAATAGAATATTGTATTTTTAGGCAGTATGGAATAGGAAATTTAGGGATAAACTAATCTTGATTTACTTCATTTAATTTAATTATGTGATTAATATGTATTATGTGTGATATAAGTTAGTGCAATGATTTGATGTTACAGTGAAGTGTATTGATTTTTCTTAATTTTGACTGCGTAATGTGATGTTTTTCCTTGAAGAATGTTTGTATAATGATACAGTTTATTGATGATTAATTGCGTGTTCCTCTTATTTTACAAATTTGTGAAGGAGAATGAGCAATGGCTTTCCTCAGTTTTAAGAAGTATAGCAATCTATCATTTCTGGTACAATTGTTGCATTTAAAGTGTCTTCAAGGGTGGAGTGAA
Source organism: Cicer judaicum (assembly GCA_037974835.1). NCBI lineage: Eukaryota > Viridiplantae > Streptophyta > Magnoliopsida > Fabales > Fabaceae > Cicer > Cicer judaicum. The sequence goes on from JBBPBS010000417.1 coordinate 4,593,267, forward strand.
AAGTATCTCTCCATGTTACTTGATTTACTAAGAGAAGTATAGAAATCTATCATTTATGAGAAGATTGACGCTTGTCCCAATGATTGCGTATTATATTGGGATAGATATGTCAAATATAAAGTATGTCAATTGTGTGGTAGGTCAAGGTGGAAAACAACAAATGAAATGAAAACTTCTAAGAGGCAAAATAACATATTAGCAAAGATCTATGATGGTTTCCATTAACACCAAGGTTGCAAAGGTTGTTCATGTCCTCCAAAGTTGCAGAATCAATGAGATGGCACCATGAGAGTAGACTGAATGATGATTCTCTTAGGCATCCAGTTGATTCCCTTGCTTGGAAGAAGTTTAACGCTCGATATCAAACATTTTCGATTAGGCGTGCCTTAGAATGGGTTTAGTCCTTTTAAGACTATGTGTAAGACCCTTAATTTTAAATCCTAAATTATACAATTTTAGGGTATATTGTGTTGAATATCTTAGGCTTTTAGCCCAATTTTTGGTATTTAGTGAGTTAAATGCCAAAAATATTTTTTTTGGAAATTGGATTAAAATTATTTGTCGGAGAATAATTTATTTACGTTACTAATAATTTAATACCGGGCAGTTTTGTTAAAAATATCTCAAGTTGTTGAAAACTTTATCTGTCAATTGAGTTGCAACGAGAGTATATATTTTTATCAAAATAGGTTGAGATGTGAGTGTAGTGATGTGGTGTAAGAGTATTTAGATATTTGTTGGTTTCGTTGTAATTATAATATATATATATATATATATATATGAGAAGAAGAACAGAGGAAAAGGTAAAAGAGAAACACGTTTCCCTCCCGGCTCGTGGATCCTTCTTCTTCCTTCCATTTTATTTTTCCTTCTTTTGCTTCAAGAAAAGAAATCCAAGGCTACGTAGGTGAGAAAGAACAAATTTCCAGGTTCCTTTTGTTTCTTTGATTCGAAGACAAAGAAAAACGGTGTTAGGGGTTTTCAATACTGTCAAACACAATCCTCCACTTTTCTTTGACATTTGAGCTTCATTTCGAGAAGTGATACAAGGGAAAGTTGCTCACCACCACGCTACGGTGCTAGTGAGCCAACTTCGGATGCAATGTCGCGAGCATAAATTTTACCGGAATTAACTGCGGTGTCGTAATCGCTTGTTAAAGCTACCGTTAAGGTAAGGGATCCTTCCAAACTTTTAGTTTGCATTAAGGACATTATTTGTGAGTTTGAGGAAAATAAATTTGATGTATTTGATGAGTGAATTTGTAGAAAATGAATTTAACGCGATTATGTGTAATGTAGTGGAATTTAAATTTGAGGTGTGGTTTGTGGTGATTCATGTTTGGTGTGCTTGATGTGTTCATAAATTAAAATTAGGAATTTTTGGAGAAGAAACTTATGTGAATTGGTGGAAAATGAATTTGTGTTTTGAGGAAATTAAATTGGAGATGTTTGAAGTGTGGTTTGTGACACTAAATTTGGCGTGATTAATGTTTGAAAATGTGGAAATTTATGGGTGATTGATGATTGAACTTGTGGATTTTGTGAAATTTGAATTGATCAAGTTTAATGTAAATTGTGGATTAAATTTGATGTGTGGTGGTTAGAAAATATGCTTAGGAATGCTCTGTGTGTAATTGAAAAATCATTAGTGTTAATTGAGTAATAAAAATGGGGAATCTTTTAATATCTATATTAACTTAATGATTGTTGTGGAGAGAGTCATAGTATGCTCATGCATTTTATAATACAAGGTGACCACGATGTTGCCATGGTGATAGTGGTGACCGTGATGGGCCACGAGATGATGCCATGTGATGTGTTGGTTAATCTTATCCTTGCAAGGATTATCACGTAGTGCTGATCTGTGAGAGATTGCACTCTAGAACGTGTTGATCTATGAGCAATTGCACTCTAGAAAACAATGTAAGGCCTGTGATAGGTGACACTTTAGTAAATCGTGCAGGCCCCTGATGGGTGGCACCTTGATAATTATTATAAGACCTGTGATACACGATACAATTATGATATACACCCTTTCGAGGAGGGTTTTGATTGGAATTCCAAAATTCATGCATTTTGGGCATATACGCATTGCATTAGGGTGCTTGGGACATGATTCATGTTTGATATATTGTGATTATTGTATATGTATGCTCAGTTGAGGTTGTGATTGTGCCCTAATTGATAACTGAGATTGTTTGGATTTGTGTGTAAGTGTTGATTGATTGTGAAACCTTTTAAAAGTTGATTTATGTTGTTTTCTGTTGTTGTATTCGACTACATAATGCTGTATTCGAATACATATGTCCTGATTTTGCTACTAACTTCTAAAACAACACTGTATTCGACTACAAGAAGTGTATTCGAATACAGATGTCCTGATTTTGCTATTGACTTCTAAAACAACATTGTATTCGACTACAAGGATGCTGTATTCGAATACGACAGTGCAGTTTTGTTAAAAACTTTATTTTTCAACTTTGATTATGAATGTTTGGCATATGAAAATTCTTTCAAAACGTAAGTTAAGTTGAAAGGTTATTTTGTGCATTTAAAATTTAAATGTTATGTGTTATTTGTGTCAGAGGGAATCTTGTGGGGCGCGTGGAGATCACTCGAGATGTATAGCTTTTTGTAGCATGATCAGATTAGAGGGTTGTATAGGGTTTAATTGTCTTTCTTTTGTCGATGTATTTATTTCAATTTGGAAGACTGTACCTATACCTCATATTGTCATATTGACTTTTATCTTTATGGGTCCTTGTACCACTTTTTGATGCGACGCATAAAAGTTAAAATTCTTGGAGCAGTGCTGTTGTATAAGTGTCTGTGAAAATACCCCAGGGGTATGAGCTATGTCTAATAGGTCTCATAGCCCTAGTGTATTTTGTGTGTAAATACTTTGGGTTTGTATTTCAAAACGTATTTTCGCTATTTGTATATATTTGTTGCCTTTTGTCGTTATGTTACGACTTAAATGGTTTATCCAAAAGTATTTATTTCCGTCTTTATTTCTTTTCTATCTTAATTTCTGAAATTCGATTTTTGTTTTGTTTAGAAAAAAAAATGGGCTATTACACTATGAGTATTACTCATAGCACTTGGCCTGTCATTATAAGTCTTTACAACTTTCCTCGTTGGATGTGTATTAAACAACCATTCTTCATGTTATCATTACTAATTTCGGGTCCTAAAATCGTGAAAATAACATTGATATTTTTCTACAACTTTTAGTATAAGAGTTGCAAGAGTTATAGGATAATGGAATTGAAACATTTGGGATTTTGATTGAACAAAGAAGCCAAGGAACCTTCCTAGAAGACTTTATAGGACTGATATTTTAAGGCACATAGATGAATCTAGAGAAGAAGATCTAGCAAATGGAGCACCACCTTGAAAAAAGAAGAACATTTTCTTCATATTGACTTATTGGCAATATAATGAATTGCGTCATAATCTTGATGTGATGTGTAACACCCTAATTTTTAACAGCGAGAGTGTAACACCCCGATTTTTAAAAGCGAGAGTGTATTTTTTTTCAAAACAAATTCATAAAACAAAGAAATAAATAAGGAAATACCTTTGGATAAATATTTAAGTCACAACACAACGACAATTAAGTCGACATAATTCACAAGCAGCGGAATAGTTTTTGAAATACGAATCCAAAGTATTTACACATCAAAAAGTGGTACATGGGACCCATCGAAAATAAATGTCATGTTGACAATATTGGTATAGGTACAATCTTCCAATTTAAAATAAACACAATCCAAAAGAAAGACCTCTAGTCCCTATACGTCAACCTAATCTGATCATTCTACAAAAACTATACATCCTGAGTGATCTTCACGCGCCCCGCAAGATCCTCCTAACATAGCTCCAGTCAGGTGTTTCGAACTACATTCCCATCCACAGGGTACGAACCGGTAGGATGGTCCTGGTTCTCATCTGAGGGCAAATCCCAGATTTCCACAATAGTGTAAAGGGTCACCAACCGAAATTAACAATTAACACATAACATTTAAGTTTTTCAATGCACAAAATAACCTTTCAACTTAGCGTGCACCTTAAAAGGGTTTCCATATGCTAAACATTCATATAATACTTGTCCAAAAAAAATGAAATCAAAAATATGGTTTTAATCATTCAAGTAATAAATCAACTGACTAGTCAATTGATGAATCAATTAGGGAATCGATTGTCTGACTCAGAATAAAAGTTTTTACTAAGTAAATCGATTGGGAAATCGATTTCTTAAAGGTTTATAGTGAAACCTGTATTCTGGGTTTAAATCAATCGATTGGACAATCGATTTGCACATCCATTGAGAAATCGATTTATTGATTCACAGAACAAAGATTTTGCTGATTTAATCGATTGGGAAATCGATTTTGTGATTTACAAAACAAAGATTTTGCTGATTTAATCGATTGGGAAATCGATTTTGTAATTCACAGAACAAAGATTTTGCTGATTTAATCGATTGGGAAATCGATTTTCTAATTCAAAGAACAAAGGTTTTGCTGATTTAATCGATTGGGAAATCGATTTTTTAAATGGTTTTATCAGACCTGTGTCCTGTGATTAAGTAAATCGATTGAAATAAATAGCTGAGCCATTGTAACAAGCCAAATCGATTGGCAAATCGATTTTTAACTAAATAGCTGAGCTACTATAACAAGACAAATCGATTGGCAAATCGATTAGTTCAATATATTTTCAAGATTCAAGAAAACAAGAAACGTAATAATCGATTAGGCAGTCAATTGAGCTGGTATCACATCTTAACATAATCGATTTTTTTGAAGTTTTTCTAAACTACATAAACTGAATCGATCACAGTTACACACAATTCCAAAACATAACACTTAGCAATGACAGCACAATCACCACGACATCTTGAGAAATCGATTTTGTAATTCAAAGAACAAAGGTTTTGCTGATTTAATCGATTGGGAAATCGATTTCTTAAATGGTTTTATCAGACCTGTGTCCTGTGATTAAGTAAATCGATTGAACAATCGATTGAAATAAATAGTTGAGCCACTGTAACAAGCCAAATTGATTGGCAAATCGATTTTTAACTAAATAGCTGAGCTACTGTAACAAGCCAAATCGATTTTTAACTAAATATATTTTCAAGATTCAAGAAAACAAGAAACGTAATAATCGATTAGGCAGTCAATTGAGCTGGTATCACATCTTAACATAATCGATCTTTCTGAAGTTTTTCTAAACTACATAAACTGAATCGATCACAGTTACACACAATTCCAAAACATAACACTTAGCAATTACAACACAATCACCACGCCATCTTGAGTTTCGAAATAATTTTGCAATCAGTCACACTTACACACAATTCCAAAACATCCACACTTGGCAATTATAACACAATTACCACGACAACTTAAGTTCAAACACTCAATCATAATCTTGAATCAAACACGACTTGTGTGCCAAGCACCCTAATGCAATGCATATATGCCAAAATGCATGGACTCGGAATTCCAAACCAAAACCCTCCTCGAAGGGCCGTAAATCATAATGGTACCGCCTATCACAGGCCGAAGTACTAAATTACCGAGGTGCAACCCATCACGGGTCTGCACGATTTACTAAAAAGCGTAAATCGTAAACATACCACCTATCACAGACCAGTACTGTTTACCGAGGTGCCACCTATCACGGGTCAGCACAATTTACTAAAAAGAAACGTAAATCGTAAATGTACCACCTATCACAGGCCGAAGTACTATTTACCAAGGTGCCACCTATCACGGGTCTGCACCATTTACCAAAAACGTAAATCGTAAATGTACCGCCTATCACAGGCCAAAGTACTATTTACAGAGGTGCCACCTATCACGGGTATGCACGATTTACCAAAAATGAAATGCATGAGCATACTCTGACTCTATCCACGACAATCGTTAAGTAAATGCAGATATTAAAAGATTCCCCATTTTTAATACTCATTTAACTCTAACAATTTTCACGACAATCATTAAGTTAACAAAGCATATGACTTTCAAATTCCCCACAGAGCATACTCAGACATATTCTCAAATTCAATCCACAATTCACACCAAATCACATCACTTCATTTTTCCACAAAATTCACACAAACACATCCCAAAATTTATAAGTGTTAATTATGAACACGTCAAATACGGCAAACACAAATCATCACAACCCACCACTCAAACACATCAAATTTCATTTCCTCAAAATCATACATAAATGAGTTAAATTCATTTTCCACGAAACACTCATCAATATCTCCAAAACCCAACATTAGAATTTCACCCATAAAAGTATTAAATTCATTTTCTCCAAATCAACACTTCATCGCTAACAAAATTCTTTTCCACACTACCACAAATAAGTCCCTAAATGCAAACTAAAAGTTTGGAAGGATCCCTTACCTTAACGTTAGCTTTAACGTGCGATTACGGTACTGCGAGTAAATCCAGTAAAATCTCCGCTTGCGATGTCGCTTCCAAAGATAGTTCACTAGCACCGTAGCGTGGTGGTGAGCAACTTTCCCTTCTATCTCTTCGCGAAACGAAGCTTAGATCTAGATGAAACGTGGAAGATTTTGTTTGACGGTTTTAAAATCCCTAACACCATTTTTCTTCGTTTTCGAATCAACGAGGAAGTATGAAGATGAGAAATCCTTGTCTTCTCACCCACCAAGCCTTGGGCTCCTACTCTTGAAGCCAAAGAAGCAACGAAAATGAAAGAAAAGAAGGAAGAAGAAGACGGTATCACGAGGCAGCAACGAAGAAATGTTATGTTTTCTTTCTTTTTCCTTTTCCATTGTTTTTCCTTTCTTCCATTTTCTTTCCTTTTCTTTTCTTTCTTCTCACACAACTATATATATATATATATATTAATTAAACCAAACCAATATCTAAATATCTAGATATTTTAGATATTTGTAGAATCATCATTTCCACATCACCTCCGTCACTTCCGAAACCATTTTGATAAAAATATCTACTCTCGTCGAAACTCAAATGACAGATAAATTTTCAGCAACGAGTGATATTTTTAACAAAACTCTCCGGTATTAAATCATTTGCAACGTAACTAAATTGGGTTAACAAAAATATGTTTTTGGCATTTAACTCACTAAATACCAAAAATTGGGTTAACAGCCTAAGAAATTCACCACAATATACATTAAAATTGTATAATTTAGGATTTAAAATTAAGGGTCTTACATTACTACCCCCCTAAAATTAGTTTCATCCTCGAAACTTAAAGTACGAGTAACAATCCACACTAGGTTTGTACTCTAATTCAACATACAAGTCGCAACTTATTTCACCCGGCCTACTCGAAGAAAGTGTTGCCTACCCCTTTCCATAGGGTGCTTAGTAACTCAACACACATCCATAGTCGGTAAGGCTCGTCCATTCCATTCAACATGATTTTGTCTACTATCAACAAGAGATTGAGGATGATCAGTCCCTCAATTTGTGAATAATTAACCAACAACCATGATAATGGCTTAGACTATCTTAACCAAACTCTAATAGCGCTCCTCGCGACTTGCACTTAAGGTTATCCTAATGTACACGCGGTCAACAATCTTCTCAAGGTTCATTGAGTTTGTCTTATTTTCCTATAACTTTGATCATGTCGACGAAGTACAATTTCCCATAGCTATTGTCAAATAGCCTCATTTGCATCCACTTGGTACAAAACATCCATTTGGTACCAAACCGAAACACTAAGTATGACACCAACACACTGAGCACAAAACAATCACTACAGTCGAGGACTCCTAAATTTCTCCATTGTCCATAAATCCTCGATTTTTCTTTAGTCTTACAACTACTTCAACCGTAGTGTTCTTATCAATATGTTATTCCAATTATAACTTTAATAATTATATCCCCACATCTACTTGGTGATCCAAGCTTCCTCAGATATTTTAAAAATCATACCGAAGACTATACTACTTAGGACACACAAACTTCCTTTAAGTTTAGCACTTCATCTCAAGAGTCACATTTCCAACAAAATCCAACTTGAATTTAATTCACATATCAAGGTCTAGATTTGTCTCATGCCTAAAACCTCAAATTCATTCTTCACTAGAAAATTTCTTACATACTTCACAATTATGCGCAAACTCGAATATAATTCTCCTACATCTACTGCCAACATTCATTCTGATAGTTCTCAATTTCAATGTGTCATTCATTTTCAACTTGATGATTATCCTTTCATTATGACAGGTCAAATGCATTGTATTCACTCCATCACTTTTCCATTTATGCAAACCTTAAATTTCTACCTCGAACCATGATACATCTTCATTATAGTGATTCCAATAAATCAAGGCTTACTAATTCCCACCGAACTTTTCCATTTCATGTTCAATTATTTCTTATCAAACAAATATTTAACTTCTTTGATTGACGAACAAAATAACAACCCCCATGACAGAACTCAAGTAATGCCTTTATATCATTGACACACCTTTATAATAATAATGTCTGAAATATAGGTGAGATAATTCCTTTCCTGAATCTTTAATTGTCATAAGCTACATCTCTATGTGTTGCTCCAACAAATTTCTTGGCACATTTTCCAATATTTGGTTCACTCACTGGATTCTTATTCCTTCTCAACTTTCATCGAGATACAAACTAAAAGAATCCTAACAATCGAACGTCCTAAAGAATTATTTCCCAAACGTTCCCCATAAGCATTTCCTATGAAATAATTATCTATAACTTCATCCTCATAAATTTTGCAGTAAAATATCTCAAAGGCCCACATACCTTTCATTGTTCATCTAGTCACTAAAACACTCATTTTAAATCTCAACGCTTGATTTCCCAAGACCAACACCTAAATCATAAATCCTTCGTTACATCTCTTCTTTTTCACCTTCTATCATTTAATAGGATTCTAAAATTTGATCCTCAAAATCTCTAAACACTTCCATCCTTAACATGAATTAGTTATCACTTGCCTGCCTCAACTCCTTCGATTATGACAGTTTTAAGCATTACTTGGTCCTCCATCCAACCTTGCAGATTTTAAATCATTAACTAAAAAAATTCAACCATCTTAGGGTCCCAAATCAAATCTCGAATAATCCTTCCGACCTATCAAAATATTAACATCCTCTTAGTAATTTCCATCCTTTAATAGACTCTCGAAACTTAAGTTACCGCAATCTCAAAGTATTCTCGTACTCGATACTTCAAATTCCACTTAATGGTAACATAGAGTTAAATACATCAAGGCTTAAATCATTATGTTTTTCCGAACATTGCTCAAAATTCACACTTATGTGTCTATAGATTCATTCAATATCACCATCCATACTTACTATCTCCTAAACCACAAAGAGATTTGTCACTTATCAACAAAATATATAGTCTCACTCCTATACTCGTCATGAGATTCATACTTAATAATCCAAGTTGCGAATCTAGTCTAACTCGAATGCTCGACTAAATCCCTCAAGGTATCGACTATTCCTCAAAGCGTATTTTATCTAACAAAGGAGTATTTACTCCTAATGTGCAGCGCTCCCTTACCTTCAATACCAGTCTCTTTCATTGACACCTAAGCACCAAATGCTATTCCAAATGGAAGCCTCATCTTCTCAACAATTCCATCATGTTCACATGTCTTTGATAATTGTCAAACTTCATGCAGTTTCATCCTGAAATCTACTAGGAAAACATCTAATACTTTTCTTAACAAAAGTCCTCCACTTAGATCTTTACTTGAAATCCCTTATTAGTCTAATGTTAATCCATCCATACTCATCATCTTCGAGTTAACACCAACACATAGCTTCTGTGTCCTTGGAACCATTTCATAAATTTCATGCCGTCATGATTTGCTTCAGCTCTGCCTGACAATTCGTCATCTCGAAGATCTTTTCCATTTCTTGAATCCACTAATCAACTTTTTTTTTCCTGAGTTCTCATCACCCTTGAACTTTGGAGGATGGTAACGACAGAAATCTTTCAATCATCTTGACTCAATAACACATATCTCTCTTTCCCTCTTCTCCAGATCCCGCAAAGTCTTTCTAGTTTCCTATAGCTTCAACCATTTGATCATCCCCAATAACGTTCATTCTTGCAACGTCGTTCCTTCTTGGAGGTAGTGTTTCCCCAAAACCAACATCAAGAAGAGTGTTAACGCTACTTTGAATAATTCCAAAACTAACTTTCGACTATATCAACACATAATAACTACCCCTGATATGAAAACTCAGATCAATTACCCTGACGCATGATCAAATAACGACTCCAAAACTACAGGTTGACCTACAATCTATAACCAAAACTCCACAGCCCAAAGAAATCTAAACCAATGCTCTGATACCACAATGTAACACCCCGATTTTTAAAAGCGAGAATGTATTTTTTTAACAAAACTCTCCGGTATGAAATCATTTGCAACGTAACTAAATTATTTTCCGACAAATAATTTTAATCCAATTTCCAAAAATATATTTTTGGCATTTAACTCACTAAATACCAAAAATTGGGTTAACAGCCTAAGAAATTCACCACAATATACATTAAAATTGTATAATTTAGGATTTAAAATTAAGGGTCTTACATAGAGTGTAATTTTTTTAAAAAAAACAACAAAACATTTTTAGATAAAATATTCATAATCGTATAGTAATTTAAATCAAACTAAAATATTAAATTCTAAAATTCTTTTTCAAAAGTGACGATTAAAGTCACTGTATCATTATATAAAATGGTTTCGAACGGACTTACTTACTATTGAACCATTCATGTTGAATAAAACAATTACAATTGTTTCAAATACATAAATTCCATTACAACAACAACATTTCAATAAGAAAGGGAAAATAAATAAAAATTTTAAATAAAACTGTAAGTTGATCATTAATCTACCTGAGGGTTATTGGATATTGCGGATCCACGAGTGGCATCAAGCGTCATGGCATCAAGCGTCACTGCTTCCGATTACCAATCAAAAATTATCTCTATGTCGTGTCTTTGACGTTGTTGCAATTCCAACATGACTCAAAACAATAAGAACATGGGTCGTAAGCTCGATAAACAATAATAGTAGAGGGTCACAATCTAAAAACAACATACATATGAAAATAAAAAGCACGAAAGCATAACATGGCATGACATAAAGTGATAAACAAACATGCATATAAATATCATCATAAACAAACATAACTCGTGTGACAAAACACCCTAATGCAATGTGTAAGCTCAATTGGCAGTGGGACTGTGTGGAGGCGGAACTTATCACTAGGTACCTGGCTCGAATCCCACGGAAGGCAAAAATTCGTTATATCCACCGGGTGGATAGGGGGCAAGAAGATCATGAGGTAGCATCACCGATAATGGTAATGGTCAGTGTGTTACATAAAAAGGGTGTTACATAAACTTAAATAATCAAAGATAACAACTCATATAGTTTCAAACTTTAAATGACTCGAAATTTTAATTTATACCACTATTAAAATTACAAGAGAACTTTTTCTTAACTTTAAAATTCATAAAATTTCTACAACTCAAATACTCATTCCAAAAATTCTACCATGACCACAACAATTCTCACTTTATTTTAAAACTTATTCCAAAAAATTTGCCAAGACCTTTTTGTTTCTACCAATAAACTTAAAATATTTAGAGTTCTCCCCACCGCTAACTTGGTGTCAACAATCTAAATTTATTTTCGAGACTAAAGGAGCTAACTAATTAAACGTAGGAAATTACAAAAGTTGCTTCAAGGTTACATTACTCAAGAAAACTAATCAACTTTTTTTTATCAGTTACTCACTTATTTAAAATCTTCATTTCACAATTTTGAGTTTATTTTTTAAATTACATCACTTTCGTCCTCAAACACCTAACATCTAGTTGTCATTTTAATTATAAAAAAAACATAACCAAACACACTTGCAAAAATCTTTACTTTACTAACTTAAACTCTCTAATAAAATTTCTATTTTCAGTTCAAACTCATTTATTTGAAAACAACTCATTACATAACTCATACACATACAAAAATCAAATTTTTACATTATGACACACCACATTTGGTCTTACTAAAAAATTTGGGGGATTGGTTACATTTTTTGGTTATTCAAGTTATTAACTGCTCTAATTTCAATATTAACAAAGCACCAGGTTATTAAGTGTGTTTCGTTGCTTTGGTGCTTTGCATTCCTTTTGAATAGTGAAATAACTTTGTAGTTGAAGATTTTGTGATTGGAAGCTTCCTTGAAGCTCCAAAATGGAACAAACAAAATATTGAAAATTTTGAAATAAAAAGGAAGAAGGAGTAGGTTGGTGGTTGTAACATAAAGGGGAGATTGGAGTAAAATTTTATGACTTTAAGCTCTGTTTATTGGGAATACAATATGATGTGAGTCACACATTAAATTTTAGAGAGATGTGACAAGTTTGTGAGCCTACTTCTCTTTTAAAATATCTATATCTAGTAAAAGTTAAAATTTATTTTATGTAAAATTACTAACTTTCTCTATAAAATATCTATCTGAAGCAACTCAACTCGCATATAAATCTAATTGGAGGTTAAAACTCGTAAAACATTTATCAATAGTTATTCTTACGATAAAAATAATTTGATTATTAAAGTAATTAAATTTAATATTCTTCGCACATAAAAAATACTTTTTGACAAATCAAATCTCAAACAATCTATGAACTTAAATAAAAAGTTTTGTCGAATTCAAAAGTTGAAAATTCTTTAGTCTTAGATTTAAATTATTTTTACACATGTGATACTTGAAAATATTTCACTCCTAAAAATATGATTTTGGTTCTTATAAATTCTTAATACATAGTAAGAAAATATCTAGATATTTTCACTAACTTTTCGTTAAATTATTAATAATCTAGAAAAATATTTAGATACTTTATGACTTTATGTTAAATTATCTTGCTAAGTCTCCGAGTTTGTTCTTAAAAGATTTGCATTTCACTGCAAATAAATTCCTCAATCACTAAACTTTTTTTATAATAAATCTACAAATTAAACTTTTTCAAAATTTCGTGAAAAAATTTATATCTGACGAAATTTTTGTTCCTTAGCTTTGAAAAATATAACGAGATCCAATTCTCATTATAGTCCATATATAAAACTCCCAATTAAATTTTGGTGTCATTCGGAGTACTTCAAAATTTAAATTGCGGGTATATTTTGCTCGTTTTAAAAAACTCAATAGAAACTTACTTTTGAAATTAAAACAATGTCAAGACATTCACTTAAAACAATTTTACAAACTGCATACATTAAAAATAGTAAACAAACAACTTAATAAACAATCAAAAATGTAAAAACTCTAGATGAATACTCATCAATCATCCCACGTTGTGTGCATGTCAAGGAACACAAGATGTTTGGCTTAAAAAGTTACAATTTTTAGGTTGTGATGCAAGAGCTTCCTCCAATAGAATTAAGGGGTTTATTGCTAGATGAAGTCATAATGTTGGTTGATCTTTGCAATTTCTTCAATCAAATTTGTTCTAAGGTACTTAATGTGAAATTTCTATCAAAATTGGAGTCTCAAATAGTTTTCACACTTTTTTAGTTGGTAACAATTTCTCATCCTTCATTTTTTACTCTTATGATGCATTTGGTAATTCGTTTGGTATATCAAGCTCAAGTTGCTGGACCGGTAAAATATCAATAGATATATCAATTGTTAGTGAAAATGAATGGACGGTGGTACTTATCTCCCAAGTATCGGGTTCAATTTCCATGGAAGGCAAAAAGTTGTTATTTCCTATGGAAAGGAAAGGGGGTGGAGGTCGTGACTAACAGTGCTGATAACATTAAGGGTCAGACTGTTACAAAAAATTCGCATTTTTTTGTAATAGCACGACCCTTACCGTTAAAGATAAGGCACATAGCAACTTATTGAGTGGCTTAAACCCAGGGTGAGGGTACAAGAAATTAAATATTTAAATTTAGTGATTGTTCTTATATAGAAACTTACTGTATTTCATGCAATATTTTTTATTCAACATTTGGATGAACAGAGAAGCTCATAAGTTACTCATGAACCTATATGGTTATCTTGTGGACCATATGAGGTAGTAAGAAAATACAATGATTATGCAATTAATGGTTTTAGGTTCCACACACACACAAAAAAAGAGAGATGTATGAAAACACAAAATAATGAAATAGTGTAAAAGACCTTAAAAGACAAAATTAATTACTATGGGGCAATAAATGATATAATGCAATTGAATTATTTTGGAAAACACAAGGTTCTGTTATTTAAATGTAATTGGGTTGATATTAAGAAAGGAATCAAGAAAGATAGATTTGGCATGAAACTTGTCAATTTCAAATTTTTAAAACATACTGAAAAAAATATTTGTGATGACCCATTTGTGTTTGCATCACATGCTAGAAAGGTGTTTTATGTATATTATGAGAGAATCAAGAATTGACATGTTGTTCTCAATGCAAAAGTTAGGGGTATCTATGATATAGGTGATGAGGAATCTATTGAAAGTGAAGAAAATCATGAGCAATTAATGAATGACAGAAGTGACGCTACTCATAATGTTAATCATTTGGTTAGATTTGAGTTGAAGATGACAATGATTTCTTTGAAGTTGTTGATATTGATAATATGGATGACGATGGAGATGACGAGGAAGACAAAGGCAATATGTTCTAGTTGTGAATGATTTAATACATTATATTTTTCTTATAATTTTAGACTTGTCCAAGGTTTTTGAAATTTATCTAATGTTCATTTAAAATTTTGATTTAGAGAAGCAACTGCACAACAAAGAAAGTTAAATATTCGACATCGAGAAAGTGATAATGAAGGAATGTAATCTACTAATAATACACTCAGCCAATGTAGAAGGAAGTAATGTTGCATAAACTCGTTCTAGTTCTTGTCATACAGAAGGTGTCATACATGAGTTTGTAGTATCTCACTCAATTTTTTCTAATATAGAAGTTGAAGAAGAACAAATTGAGAAAAGATATTAATTATATATCCTTATTTTAAAGCTTTATTTATATTGATTTTATTATGACTTATATGCACACATAGTTTTCTTTTCCTTTTGTTTTTCTTTTAGAAGTATAGCCTAAATAGGCTAGAGGTCCAACAAGAATATTAGATGTGTGGGAAATGGAAGATGGTGATTTAATAATTATTAATTTGGAAAAATATGGTCGACCCATTTGTGAGGAAGGGACAACTCTTACCCGTTTCATTGGTAGTACGGTTATAAGTTATCAAAATGCTCCCATCAATTACAAGTCATGGAAAGTCTTGCCAAATGATTATAGGAAAGAGATGTTGAAAGTAATAGAGGTATTATGATTATAAATTTAACAAAAAACTTAAGCTTTTAAAAATGTATATACTTGTTCCATTACTTAGCTTATTATCTTTGTACCAAAAGTTGTAATATAACATGTTTTTTAACATCTCTCATTGTATAGAGCAAATTTGATTTTGTTCCTCCAATAAATGACTTAACAAGAGAAATGTTAAAACCTTAGCTAAATGTGAATTACAGGCAATGGAAGGGTGATCTAAAAGTCAATGGCATATGACTCTACTAAATCATAAGAAAAAGTTGCACATGTTGTACCAGGTGATAGGGTTGAACCAAATCAATATCGTGGTTTGGTTCATCATTGGTTTTCGGATGATGGACAAACAAGTCATACATACTATGAGTAATATATAAAGAGTTTATTATTTAGACTAATATTTTGTATAAATTGCAGAAAATAAATAAAATTAATAGCCAAAGTTGTGCTAAGTTTTAAGATATTTATTGTATGGGTTCAAAAAGTCTCACAAAACTTATTGAGGATAAGGTTTGTTTGTTTGATTTTAGATTAAAAAAAAAAAAACTAAATAGCACTTGTGGTACCTTAACTTAATTTCAGTTAACGTTTTAGTCATTTATCATTTTTTTTCTCGATTTGGTCATTTATTTTAATTTTAAGTAACATTTTGATCTTTTATGTTTTAAAATGTCAAAAATGTTATTCTTTTTTTTTTTTACAAAAATTCAAAAAATTGATCAAAGTTTTCAAACAAAACCCATAAAATTAATTATCATCTTCAATATAATGCAAATTTCATCAAATTCATAACTTAAATATTTAAATAATCTCATATTTTATTCTTTATTTGATGAATTTGATGTTGTTGAAGATGAAAATATGAGTTTATTTTAATACTTGAGTTATAATTGTTAAGAAAAGCTATAATTGTTGAAATGTGATGTTTAATATTGATGTGATTATCCATTCATGAATGATAATATAGGTTACTACATGATATGAATTTAATTGATGAGAATATATCTTGAGTATTCTCTGTGAAAAATTATTAGTGTTTAATGAGTATTAAAAGGGGAGTCTTTTAATAGCTTAATTTACAAAATAATTATTGTGAAAAAGTTAGACTATGCTCATGCATTTCATAGTTAGTGGTGATCGTGATGGGCCATGATGTTAGTGGTGACTGCATGGGCCATGGGGTGGTTCCATGAGTTAATTGATCCATCTTATCCTTATGGGGACTTTTGAGTCGTTTAGGTCGTGATAGACTACACTCTAGTAAATCATGTTTATCTATGATAGGTGGAACCTCGATAATTTGTATTGGTGTGTGAGAGGTGATACATTTATGATTTATGCCCCTTAGCGAGGGTTTGGAAATTCTAGAATTGTGTGCACTTGCATATAAGCATTGCATTAGGGTGTTTAGTACGCGAGTCATCTTTGTTATGATATGATATATATATATATGCTCTATTATTGTTTGTTATGATGCCATAATTGCTAAGTGTTTATTGTTTGTTATAATGCCATAAATGTCAAGTGTTTATTGTTTTTCATCATTACATAATAGTAAAATGTTAACTGTTAATTTTGATCGGTGACCCTTTACATTATTGTTCTTTCGAATGTTACCCTGATGATGGAAACGTCATAAGACTTCCCTGGTCGGCAATCACCGACTGCTTGGGAATACAACCCCATCTCAAGCAAAGCTATATACATGGGGAGAGTAGTAATGAGTAGTAGAAGGAAAAGGGCAATATTTCAGGTAGGGCTCACACAAGAGATGATTGGTTATCCAGTACCCTTAGGATTGTTGCTCGAGGCAAATGGAGCATGGAAAGATGTAGAGAATGCTTCAGTTGGATATGAGATAGGCTACCGTAAGTGTGGTGACTCCCACGTAGGAGTAGGGGATACGGTAATTGGACAGAGGACTGGCGAGAAATGTAAGAAACCCATGTCGGCAAGAGAGGATATTGTAGGACAGTATAGGCTGGTCGGGGACTAGGGCTACATTGGTGGATCACCAGTACCTTTGTTGGTGTCACCCCAGAACGAGTAGGAGGATCTTATATGGCTGGTGAGTAGGAGGATGTTACTTCTAGGAGAGATACTGCATCCGAAGGAATTTGTGCGGTGAGTGGAGGTCACCCTTGTTATAGTAGTTGTTAGTGAATTATCATACTTGCTTTTTTTGTTGTGTAGGGCTTTGGTGCCTCTCTTTTGGTGTTTGTTGATTTTGGGATGATTGTATCTATGACATACCTTCAAAATTTGACATTTTTTGTGGGTCCATGTTCAATTTTTGTAACACGACTATGGGGGATAGCATTCTTGGAGCAACAATTTTGCGCAAGTGTCTATCGAGAATACTCCATATGTTTGAGCAACGTCTGATAGGTCTCATAGCTCTGGTGTATTTACTAGTTATATAATTTGGATTAGTGTCCCAAAAAATATCTTAGTTTGTTTGTATGTATGATGTAATTAATTATGACTCTTGTCGCTTTGTGTCACGACTTATTATATTATTAACTAAAAAAAAATTGCACTCGCTTTGTTAAAACTCGGAGTGTTACATGTGGTATCAAAGCTTTGGTTAGATTTTAGGTTGGGAGTTGTTTATATGATCATGCATCGAGGTAAGTTGTTAGAGTTGTTAGGCCTTGTGTAGTTTTTTTTGTGATGATGTAGTTGAAAGTTATCTTTTGGAATTCTTCTAAGTGGTGTCAAAGTTTCTACTTGATGTTGGTTTTGTAGAAAACAATGCCTCCAAGAAGGAACAACACTGCAAGAGTCGACATTAACCAGGATGATCAAATGGTTGAAGAAATGAATAACATGGTTGCTTTTGTTGCTACATAGACAACTGTAAAGACTCTACGAGATCTGGAGTAGAGGAAAATAGAGATTTATGTTGTTGAGTCAAGTGGATTTGAAGAATTTTCGTCGTCACAATCCTCCAAAGTTCAAGGGTGATGAGAGTCTGGAAAAAGTTGACTAGTGAATTCAAGAAGTGAAAAATATATTCGAAATGATTAATTTCCAAGCAAAGGTGAAGGTCAATTATGCTATGTGTTTGCTACTAGAGGATGTTGAATATTGGTGGACAAGTATAAGGCTTCTAATGGGATCAACTCATGAGGAGGTGAACTGGGATTCGTTTATGAGGAAGATTTTAGAGAAATACTTCTCAATAAGTACTAGGACTAAGTTGGGTGATGATTTTCTTGAATTGTATCAAGGAAATATGACGGTGGGCGAGTATGCTGCTAAGTTTGAATCATTGTCAAGACATTTTAGGTTTTTTTGTGAAGAGGTTGGTGAAAAATTTATGTGTCACCGTTTCTAAAATGGACTGAAGTATGAGATTCAAGACTCTAATCTACCTTTGGGAATTCGGTATTTAAAAGTCTTGGTGGAGAAATGTAGAGAAGTTGAGGATATGAAGAACAAAAGGGTCAACTTATGAGGGAACTTTAGTTCAGAGGGGCCTAGTCGGGTGAACAACATGGGTCAAAATCTCTTGGGGAACCAAAATTTTGGAAGACTGGTAGGACTATTAATTTGATCTTTCCGATGCGAGGAAAAGGGACACTACGCTAATACTTGTACCTCTAAGAGTCTCCCTGTAAGTATAGAAGTACGCCTAAGAGTATAGGTGTTAGTAAATTTTCGTGTTTTTAGTGATATGGTAGTTGAATTTTCTGAGTATAACGAAATGCCTACTAATAATAAAGTGCAGTAAGTAAATGGACACTTTAAGATTTATCCTAGTTCCCCTTATAACCAAGGGTACGTCCAATCCTCTTGCACACCACAAGAGATTGATCCAATACTTGGCAGAAAATGTACAACTCCCACCCTGGGATTCTTGCTACAAACTTCTAACAATACTTCTAAGATAGCACACCACTATCTTAGATTAAGCTATCTTTTAGAAAGTCCTACTTTCTTTTACAAGTGATACAATAAGATTTGAATAAGTATAAAGTGAGATATATTGATAAACAATCCAATAACAATTCAAGTACTTGAGAACCTTTTTGAATGATATGAAAATGAAATGCAAGTACTTTGTAAAAAATCATAATTATGTTCAAAGTTGTTCAAGGTATTGATTCAAGGATTGTGTTTTTTTGATATGAAGTTATGGGGTATTTATACACCATAAACATCCCTTCAGATTCATGGCCATTGATCCAAGAGGTTTGATGAAAAAATACAATGTTCTAGAGCCATTCCTGATCTGAAAAATTGTATTGTTTCCAGTTGTATTCGAATACAGGATATGTGTATTTGAATACACCTCTTTGTAACGTTCAAAAATATTCAAAATTTACATCTTGTATTCGAATACACATTGGTGTAGTCGAATACATATTAGTGAAAATTTGCCACTGACTTACTTTGTATTCGACTACATATGGGTGTAGTCGAATACACATATAAAGATTTTGGCCACTGACTTGAAGTGTATTCGACTACACATAGTCGTAGTCGAATACAACTTTTAGATTTTTCCTTCTGACTTGAATTGTATTCGAATACAAGATGTTGTATTCGAATACACTTATGTATTTTGTCAAAAATATGATTTTAAATACTTTGTTAATGTTGTTTTGACTTTTGACAATACTTTAAATGCATGTGTAACTATGACTTGTTCTCATGTAATTGAAATATTGGTTTGTGTCATATACCTTTACATTTTATCAACTATTGTTTGGTTTTGAAGCTTATTATGAAGATATTTGATCTTCTTTTTGATCTTGTTGCATTGACCATAATTGGTGATCTTTGTCTTCATCAAAAACATGTAGTTTACATTCTCCCCCTTTTTTATTATGACAAAATGTTTTTGTTGTGGAGAGATTGTGTAATTTGAATCATTGCTCCCCCGTAATATATGTGTACTCCCCTGTTGTATGTGATTAATTGAAAAATTGTTTGAGTACCTACAAGGTTTGTAATGCAACAACAATACCAAATTTTCTCCCCCTTTTGACATGATCAAAAAGAAGGAAAAATATAGAAAAACATACAATTTTCAAGCATAACCATACTAATAAGAAAAACGGCATACAGGTTAACAAGGAGGATAACATAATTGAGAATGAAGTCATAATATCATAATAGTTAACAAGTTGCAATGATACCAAACTTTTATATCTAGGCAAAAACGCGAAGGTGTATTCGACTACACCTAGTTGTATTCGAATACACATTGTTCTGGGAACGTGTATTCGGCTACACATAAGTTGTATTCGAATAAAGGAATTCCTGGAAAAGTATGTATTCTAATACAGACATTTGTATTCGACTATATTATCGAATTTTTGCTGAAACACTAAATTTTTCATGAAAATTTCAACATGTAAGGCATGTATTCACATATTAAAAGAAAATAAACAGCAAGAATGTAAGGCATGACAAAGTATATGTACCTTTCTTTACCCACACGTAATGCCCTTTTGGAACACTAATGTATCTAATGTGACAGGCATTAGGTGTGTGACCATGAAGACCACAATAAGAACAAGTAGGATTAAATCTATTTTTAGTAGCATGTGTATGAGATTTATTTTGAATAATTCTCTCTTTATAATAATTATCCTTTTTCATAACTATAATCTTTTCTTGATTGGATTGATTACTCGCTTTAACAAAAATAGTTTTATTCAAGTTTGGTTTATTAAATTTTGAATATCCAAGACCACTTTTGTCATTTGAGTATCTTTGCATATTTAAAACATTTTCCAATCCTATTTGTCCCTTTTTGTATCGTTCAATTACCCTATTTAATTGAACAATTTTGAAAGAGAGGGAATCACATTTATTGCATGTAAAATTCTGTTTTGATTTAAAGTAGAACTAACGCTCTTTCTGAAACTTTTCTTTTTGAAGGTTTTGTCATTTTTAAGAAACTTACCAAATTTCTTAACAAGAGAAGTAATGTTTTCATCTTCATCTGAATTGTCGTCCTTGTTTTGTTCTCTTGATTCGGTCTTTAGAGCAATATTTTTGGTCTCCTTTTCTTGACTTTCATTTTGTTCTAACCTTCCAAGTTCGATTTCGTGCTCTTGAAGTTTTCCAAATAGTGCAGAAAGAGACATTTTGGATAGGCTTTTCTTTTCGGATATTGCTGTCACTTTTGGTTGCCAGGCCCTTGTCAATGATCTCAGTACTTTTAGATTTAATTCATCATTGGTGAAGATTTTTCTAAGTGCTGTCAAATGATTGGTTAAGTGGGAGAACCTTTGGTTAGTATATCTTCTTTTTGATCTTATTGCATTGACCATAATTGGTGATCTTTGTCTTCATCAAAAACATGTAGTTTACACTCCTTTTCTACAACTTCTAGAAGTTATAGCATTTTGCAAGGGATTGCAAAGCTTCGAAGGTGGAACCAACACTTAACGCAACTAGGATTGTTTGTCCTATTGCTTAGGGGTGCGTTTATTGCATAGGTGCGGAAGTTAGAAATCAATCTAGCAATTTGATCCAACATGACTGCGACATTGCAGATAACACTCTAATTGCACTTTTTGATTCGAGAGCAACCCATTCCTTCATTGCTATGCACTTTGTGAGTTGTTTGAAGTTGATTGTGTCTTCTCTGCCTTTTGATTGGATGTCGTATCATTATGTAATCTTAGATTGTGCCTTTTGATTGGTTCGTGTCAAGGAGTACACAGATGTACTTCCAATAGAAATTCCTATTGGACATAAGTCCCCCTGATTATGGTTTTGACATAATTAACAAACATACAATATCTTTTGATTAATCTAACTATTTGAACCAAGTTGCATTTCAGGAAGAAACAAACCAAACACTAAACATATGGACACAAGCTTGGAACACAAGGAATCAAGCATAAAGTGGAGCATGTGCTGGACAAAGACACAACTCTACTTAAGTGTCATTAGTGATTGTGTTAATTAGTTATTAGACTTGTCAAATATGATTTCATGCATAAGCATTTGCCAAGTTAAAATGTGATTTTAAATTGAACTAAGTAACCAAATCGATTGACTAATCAATTGATACATCTATTGGGCAATCGATTGATTGACTCAGAAGTAAAGTTATCACTAAGCAAATCGATTGATAAATCGATTCTGTGAGAGACCTTAGTGAAACCTGAACTCTGGGTGTAACTCAATCGATTGGACAATCGATTCATGAATCAATTGAGAAATCGATTGTGTGAGTTATAGGTGCAAGCCAAAATCCTTGCAAATCGGTTGGTAAATCAATTTCGAGTTTACTTTGCATCAGACTTGACCTCTGTAACATACCAATCGATTGGACAATCGATTGGGACATCAATTGATTAATCGATTGAGAATGTCATAGAGACAACCAGGTTCTAAGCCAAATCGATTGGGTAAACTTTTTTTAAAAGTCTGAACCTCTGTGATAAATCAAATCGATTGAGACATCAATTGAATTTTGTTTCTTGACTTGCAAGACATATACTAATCGATTGGCAAATCGATTGGGATTTTAAAATGTTTAATCATATATCAGAGACCAAGTTCCTAGTCGATTGGCAAATCAATGTTTTTAAAATAGCTAAGTCACTGTAACAATTCTAATCAATTGGTAAATCGATTGGAATAAAACAGCTGAATCACTGAGACAAAGCAAATCGATTGACGAATCGATTAGTGCAAAATACTGGAGTCTCTGTGATTAGTCTAATCGATTGGCAAATTGATTGGAGTAATTTTTTTAGTTACAGACCAATTGCCAAATCGATTACGATGGAATATCATTCGACTGCGTAATCGATTGTTTTGATCTCGTTGTTTGAACAAAACATTCCAAATCGATTACTCAATTGATGCGGATATGAATTTGCCTTAGTTTTCTGATATGTACATTAAAAGAATCGATTGCCAAATCGATTGATTCATATATGTTCAAGATTCAAGAAAAACAAGAAACACGAGCATCGATTGGACAATCGATTGGACTGTTTCAAAACTTTATAAAATCGATTGGTAAATCGATTTGAATGTGTTTTTTCTGAAACATATAAAAACTGACTCAAATCTATTTTTCAAAGGAGACTTAGAGACTAGAACTTTTGACATACACATTACTCATAACTTTGAGAAAACCTTTGAAAACCTTTTTACAACTTTGAATACACTTTTTCATAACCCAGAGATTCTGAAAAAGTACTTTGTGAAAAAGGATTGAAATCACACAAAACACTATCTTGGCAAATCTTATTGTGTGCATTTCGTAGATTGATTGAGTCGCTGTTATTGATCGTTGATCTTGTGTAATCTCTGTAAACTACGTTTCTGTAAAGAAAGTCTTGTAAAATCCAATATTGAAACTGGTAACTATCTTCTTGGTTGAGAGGGCTCATCAAGAAGGAGTTTCACTGTGATCTTGGGATAGTCTGCTGAGTGACTTGAGGGATACAGTGGTGAGCAATAGAAGCAGGAGAGTTTAGTCTTAAGATAGATAGGCCGGGAGTGATGGATAATCTGTAAGAAATAACTCTGGAAGATTCTATTGAAAGAAAGGCTGAAATCAAGTTGATTTCGGGACTGGATGTAGGTTGTCTTAAAGACGACCGAACCAGTATAAATCTTTGTGTATCACCCTCTTATCCTTCTCTTTTACTTCTATATTGTTTGGTTGATTAATCTTGAATGCATGTTATGTTTGATATTGCTTGAAAGGTTAAATTGACATGTTTGTATTTAGATTAATCTGTTGAACAATTACTATATCTGCTGCATTATTAATTAGACAATACATGTAATTGTGAACCTTCTCCTAGAATCAATTCCTTGGGACCTTGATTGATTTTCTGTTTAATAAAACTGGTGTTTGTTAAACTGATTGACATTCTTGTGAATTTTTATTTGACTGTCATTTACATATTTTTACCATTAGAAGTCATATATTTCCTACAATTCCAAGATTACCCTAATAAGAGAGGTGGAGTTCTTCATTGATCTACACCCATGAATCAGGCCTATTTGGATTGTGCTGTATCGGATGTCGCCACTGGAATTAAATGAGCCCGAGGGCCAAATTGAAGATTTGTTGGTTAAAGGATTTATTAGACCAAGTGTGTAACCATGGGGAGCTCTAGTATTGTTAGTTAAGAAGAAGGATGGAAGCTCACGCTTATGTATGGACTATAAGCAACTTAATAAGGCAAATATTAAGAATCGTTATCCTTTACCACATATTGAGGATTTGATGAGTCAGTTGAAAGGAGATACAATGTTTTCAAAGATTGATTTGAAGTCAGGTTACCATCATATTCAAGTAAGAGAATGAGATATTTAGAAAACTACTTTCATAACCCATTGCGAACATTATGAATATCATATCATACTACTTTCATAACCCAATGCACCAGCAATTTTTAAGGATTACATGAATATGATCTTTAGCCCATTTGTAAATAGGTTCGTTGAGTGTTCATTGATGATATCATGATTTATTCAATGAATAAGGAAGAACATAAAGAGCATTTGTGTCATGTTCTTGAAATTTTACGCGAGAAGCAATTTATGTCAATTCATCGAAGTGAAAGTTTTGGCAAGATGAAGTGAACTTCTTAGGACAAGTGATAACAAAGGAAGGAAATATAGTGGAGCTGGCAAAAATTGAGACAATGCTTGTTTGGAAACAGCCTCAGACTATCACAAAACATGTAAAGTTTTGCCGGACTGGCAGGACACAACGAGAGGTTTGTTGAAGGTTTCACTAAGATTGTAGCTCAATTGACACAACTCACTAGAAAGGATCAGTTGTTCGCATGGACAAAAAAGTGTGAGGAAAATTTTCAGTTACTAAAGGTTAAGCTAACAACCTCACTAGTATTGGTCGTACTACAACCAGAAGAACCTTACAAAGTTTACAGTGGTGCATCTCACCAAGGTTTGGGATGAATTATGATGCAACACAAGAAGGTTGTAGCCTACGCCTCAAGAAAATTGAAGACTCGTGAAATAAAATATCCTACTCATGATTTAGAGCTTGTTGTTGTAGTTTTGGCATTAAGGATCTAGAGGCATTACTTATATGGATGAACGTTCATAATGTTTACTAACCATAAGAGTTTGAAATATTTGTTCGATCATAAGAAATTGAACATGCGTCAAAGAAGATGGATGGAGACTTTCAAATATTTTGATTCCACATTGTAATACCACTGTGGGAAGGCCAATATGGTGGTTGATGCATTCAGTAGGAGGAAAGTGTCAATGTCTTCAACAGTAAATGCTATACAACAAGAGTTGTGGGAAGCATTTAGAGACCAACACTTGGATGTAAAGTTTGCATCAGGAATTTTGAAATTCAGAATGATTAAAATTTTGAGTGGTCTACTTGAAGACATTGTGAATTTTCAAGGTGACTATTAATCCAAGAGAAGAGGAACCTGATACTGTAGGGAAGGAAACTAAGTTTAACATCAGACCGAATAATATTATGAGATGAAATGGTAGGATTTGTATACCGGCAGTTGCAGGTATAAGGAAAACAATTTTAGAAGAGACTCATAAGAGAAAATTGAGTAATCATCTTGGAGAAACAAAGATGTATCAGGACTTGTGGAAAAATTATTGGTGGCCAGGAATGAAGAGGCATATAGAGGAATATGTATAAACTTGTTTAACTTATTAGAAAGCTTATCATAGCATTTGGGCACATGTTTTTAGCTTTTTAGTTTGGTATTTTAAAAGCTTTTTATAGCTTAGATTAATATTTTTAGCTTGTTTTTAAATTTTAGGTCGAATTTGAATTATAATTTTATTATTTCATTTTAATTTTATTATTTGTATTTTGACTCTTTCTCGCTCTGTAGGTCATAACATAAGCTCTGGATATCGGATTGGCTCATATGAGTAGGCGTTGGAAAGATAAACGTCTGAGCTACAACTTTCGTGTTGGAAGCAAAGACCAATTCCGAACTGTACTAGGCCTAAATTGCATATTTCGTAATCTGGATTTTTCTAATAATTTTAATTAGCGGGTCACTTGTTTTTAAACCCTAAAGCCCAATATCAAGTACTATATATTGGCAGTTTTGTTTCTTTTCTAAGGATAGAAAAATTAGGATTCAAATTGCTATGAGAAATAAACAGATTTATTTTTAATTTCATGGAAAGATAATTTTATAAGATTAATTCACGAGTTCAGAGTTTCATCAACACCTTGAGATTCATGTTACATTGTCAATAGCAATTCATGATTCTATTCTTGTTTATTAAATTATATTGATATTTTGATTCCTTAAATTGAATTTCAATAGGATTGATTAAAGTTATTTGACAGAATTTGGTTTTGGTTTCCATTTTAATTCAATTATAATTTTGCGACGCTTGATCGTTAATTGTAATATTTTGATGATTGTGATGCTTAATCCAATCAAAGAAACCAAATTCATATAGGATTGATTACGCTTGTGTGATCAATTCTATAGTCAAATAATAATAAAACCACAAATTAGAAATTAAACTCATTGATAGAATCTGTGATAGGTCTAAAACTCGAATAAGTGGATTAATAGTTTTGCTCATCTGTTAAATCAAAAATCTAAAACAACCCCTTTTTTATTTCAATTTTCAATTTGGTTATTATTATCATATGAGAAGTCCTTGCGAAACAATTTGAGTTATTACCTCTATTTACATTTTATCAATTGTATTTGACCCGTGTGCGACAGCGGATTAAATTGGCACCGCTGCTGGGGAACTCTCTAATAATAATATTGATTCGGTTATTATTATCATATGAGAAGTCCTTGCAAAATGATTCGAGTTATTACCTCTATTTACATTTTATCAATTGTATTTCACCTGTGTGCGACAGCGGATCAAATTGGCGCCGCTGCCGGGGAACTCTCTAATAATAATATTAACCTGTTTTTAGGGGACTGTCTCGGATTGCCCCGAAATTTCACCAGAAAATCAAAAGAAAAAAAGTCAAGGAATAAGATTCCAAGTTCCTTATACGGAAACGACGGTCAAAATCCCAAGTTCCTTTGTTTAGACCCTTTCTAAATTTTTTGAATTTTTCATATTTTCCAAAAATTCCAAAAAAATTTGTGTTGCCTTTATTTAATTATTAGAAATTTTTTTGTGGTATTTTTATATTTTTTGGATTTTAATTGATAGGGTTTTCGATTTTTCTCTTCAATTTTAGCATTTGGGACATTGTTGGAATTTTCAAAATTCTTATTTTGTATAGCATTGTTATGATGATGCATGACTAGGGCTAGTTCTGTGAATCTACATTCTCTTGAACCTGAAATAGATAGGACATTTCATTCACATCGTAAACTTAATAGAGCTACTAGTGTTAACGAGTTAGATTCAGATACTAAAATTGACAACTTGTTGCAAAATATGGTTGATGTGAATAATAGAACCTTAAGACAATTTGTTGCACCTAATGTCAATTATAATGTATTATGTATCACATATCCTGAAATTACTATACCATTTGAACTTAAATATGGTAATACACTTGCTTCCAAAGTTCCATGGTCTTGCAGGTGAGGATCCTCACAAACACTTGAAGGAATTCCATATTGTGTGTTCTACCATGAAGCCTCAAGAAGTCCCAGAACACAACATTAAGTTGAGAGCCTTCCCATTTTCACTCCAAGTTGCTGCCAAGGACTGGTTATACTACCTTCAACCAAGTTCTCTTACAAGTTGGAATGATCTCAATATATTGTTTCTAGAAAAATTCTTCCCCGCCTCAAGAGTAGCGTCAATCAGAAAAGAAATATGTGGCATCAGACAGAATGATAGGGAATCATTACATTGAGTATTGGGAGAGATTCAAGAAATTAGTGTCAAGCTGTCTCATCACCAGATTTCTGAACAATTTCTCAACCAATATTTTTATGAAGGTTTGCAATCTATGGATAGAAGCATTTTGGATGCTGCTAGTGGGGGAGCACTAGTCGATAAGACCCCTGAAGCAGCAAGGACTTTGATTGAGAACATGTCCATTAATTCTCGACAGTTTACAACTAGAAGCAATTCAATAGTGTTGACAAAGGGTGTGAATGAAATTCAAGGTTTTTCCTAGAAGAATTTAGAAGGAAAACTTGATGACCTTACATCTTTAGTAAAAAAAAAATACCAATAAGTAAACCCAAGCAGTTGTCTGTGATATTCGCAGTTCTCCAGAGCATCATCCAGATTTATGTCCTACATTGCAAGAAGATCCAATTGCTGATGCTCCTAAGCATATGCAGTAAATATATACAATCCTCAAGCCAACTATGATTTATCATCTAACATCTACAATCCTTGTTGGAGAAACCATCCCAACTTGAGATGGGGTAATTTGTGACACCCTAAACCCAAATTAAAATAGAAAGTGAAATGTGTTAGTTTTGTTCGCAGCGGTTCCAAAATAAATTATACAAAAATTATTTTAATTTATAAGGTTCAAGAATGTCACACTCACACTTACACAAAATGCTTGCATAAAAATTTTCAATAAAAATTCGTTTTATATCGAATATAGTTGAGGTTTATTAAATAAAACTTTTGACATAAAACATGTTTTAAACTTAGAGACAATTAATTTCTAAATTTGAATAAAAGATAAAAATAACAAAATTGATCGATTGAATTAACAAAAATCTAAATTAGTTCATAACTCAATAAAATGTGACAAATTACTCCCACCCAGTATCACCTATCAGAGCATGGATCACCAACCAATAAGCTGAAATGACTGCGCTCTCGCAAGCGCCAAACACAAGCAACGAGGGGTGAGCTTCGAAAACATGTAATAGTATAAAATAATTGAGAAGAATACGTAAAATATATTAAACACCGTACCATATCAAATCACAACCAACAAGAATAATCAAGGTAAAACATTGATACAATCCACAACATCAAGTAAGTAGATACACAAATCAAGTAATATTATGCATGCTCTTATACTCTAGACTCCTCCTCTTTCTTTGGTACCATTCTAACTCTGAAGTACTTGGTTAGGAGGCCATGATACTATGCCACCATCCCGGTGGACGGACAATTTAAATTGGCCCTGTCCTCATAGATCCCCTCAACTCAACCCGAGACACATATACGCGACAGTCGAGGTAAACGTGTGTTGCATGGTAGCTCCCGACATTTGGAGTGCTACCTCTAAGTCACGTAGGAATTCCCCACCCGAATACCTCCAAGGTCTAACAATCTTGCCCTAAGGCTCAACAGCAGACCGCTTAACAATCTTGTTTACTTAATGTGTGTTCGTTTGTGAAAATCGTTTAAGTTAAATGAGAATTAAGAATGGGGAATCTCTTAATGACTCATTTACTTAATGTTGTTTTGAAAATCGTTTAAGTTAACTGGGCGTTAAGAATGGGGAATCTCTTAATGTCTTGGCTACTTAATGTTGTTTTGAAAATTGTTTAAGTTAACTGGGCGTTAAGAATGGGGAATCTCTTAATGTCTTGGTTACTTATTGTTTGTTATGGTAAATCGTGTTGACCCGTGATAGGTGGCACCTCGGTAAACTGTACTGACCCGTGATAGGTGGTACGTTTACGATTTACATTTGGTAAGTTGTGCTAACCCGTGATAGGTGGCACCTCGATAAACAGTGCTGACCCGTGATAGGTGGTACGTTTACGACTTACGTTTCTTGGTGAATTGTGTTTGTCCGTGAGAGACTACACCCTGGTGAATTGTGTTTGTCCGTGAGAGACTGCAAAGGTGTTTGTCCGTGAGAGACTACACCCTGTTAAATTGTGAATTGTTGGTTCATCTTGTCTGTGATGCGATTGTCGCGTCAAGGTGGTGCCATGTGATTTGTTGGTTCATCTTGTCTGTGTGGGTATTGCGTTGTAATCGTTAAGCGGTATGTTTTGAAATTGTGTGTAAGTGTGTTGATTCAAGTTTATTATTGAGTATTTGAACTTGAGATGTCATTGTGATTGTGTTGATTTTACTAAGAGTTATGTTTTGGAATTGTGTGATAGCAAGTTTGATTGCAAAACTATTTCGAAAACCCAACTTGTCGTGGTGATTGTGTGGGAATTGCCAAGTGTTAAGATTTGGAGTTGTATATGAATGTGATTGAATTAGTTTATGTATTTTTGAAAGAATAGGCAGGCAAATCAATTGCCCAATCGATTGGCATTAAGTCAGTGGCTTAGCTATGCTATCAATCGATTGCCCAATCGATTGCCCAATCAATTGCCCAATCGATTGGCATTAAGTCAGTGGCTCAGCTATGCTGTCAATCAATTGCCCAATCAATTGCCCAATCGATTGACATTAAGTCAGTGGCTCAGCTATGTTGTCAATCAATTGCCCAATCAATTTCCCAATCAATTGCCCAACCAACTGTCGATTGATTTAAGCCCAGAGTTCAGATTTTTCAAAACAACCTTCAAGCAATCGATTTCCCAATCGATTGGCTTAGTGGAAATTCTTATTTTGAGTTAGATAATCGATTGCTCAACTAATTTATCAATGTTTTGTTCAGTTGTGTATTACTTGATGGATTGAGAACTCTATTTGATTTTATTTACATTTGGCAAGCATTGTATGAACTTTTAGCATATGGAAATTCCTTTTAAGGTGCATGCTAAGTTGAAAAGGTATTTTGTGCATTTATAAACTTAATTGTTATGTGTTAACTGTTAATTTCGGTTGGTGACCCTTTACAACTATTGTGGAAATCTGGGCTTTGTCCTCAGATGAGAGTCAAGATGATCCCACCGATTCGTACCCTCCGGACGGGAATGTGGATGGGAGTGCTTGATTGGAGCTACGTTAGGAGAATCTCACGGGGCGCGTGGAGATTACTCAAGGAGTATAGTTTTTTTTTGTTATGTATAGAATGAGCAGACTAGGTTGTCACTCAGGACACATATGTCTTTCATTTGGGCGACCTTTATTTTAAGTTGAAAGGATGTACCTGTACTATTGTTGACATCAGGATAGGCTTTGGATTTATATGTTGAAAAACTTTTCCGCTGCTTGTAAATTTTAATGACTTAATTATTTATCCAAAGGTTTTACCTTATTTATTTCTCTGTTGTATTTTAATTTCTTTTAAAAAAAATACACCCTCGCTTTGAAAAACGGGGTGTTACAGGAAGGAGGGGGACGCTCACGAGACAGAGGAAGAAGGAGGAGTTTTCTGGCTTTTCTTTCCTTTCTCTTTCTTTCCTTTCTTTCTCTTTTCTTTTCTTTTTCTTCTCTTTCTCTTTTCCTTCCCTCTTATTTCCCTCCAATCATATAAAAATAAATTTATATATATATTACTTACAATTAACAAATATCTCAAAATACCTAAATATTTGTTAAATTACCATTTCACTCACAACTTCCCAAACCACTTTGTTAAAAATATCTTCTCTCGCCGTAACTCAATTGACAGGTGAAATTTCAGTAATCAAATTAATTTATTTATCGACAAACAAATTTAATCGGGCATCAATATATATTTTTGGGGCATGTAAGCACACAAAATATTAATAACTTGGCTGAAAAGCCTCCGAGTTCAATACCCAAAATACACTACAATACAAAAGTGTAATTTAAAATATTGGTCTTACATGAAGCAATTAAACAGATTCCAAGATATACAAAATTTATAAAAGATTTGTGCACACATAAGATAAGGTTAAAAGGTAATGAAAGAGTAAACATAGGGCGAAATGTTTCAGCCCTCATTTAGCCCATGCCTCAGAAATGCAAAGATCTAGGAACTTTTTCCATTCCATGTACCATAGGCAATAGTTAATCTGAAAATGCTATGTTAGATTTATGAGCTTCCATTAATGTTATGCCTAATTATATTTTTAACTATCTTGCTCTTGGACCTTTACAGAGTACAGGTGTTACCATTCAATTGGCGAACAAGAGCAATGGTCGTTCTGCAGGACTTAGGGAGGATGTACTTGTTCGAGTTAATGAATTGATATTTCCTGCAGATTTTTACATTATGGACATAAAGGGAGAGAATAAGTCCAACATGTGACACCCTAAACCCCAAAATAATATATATAATAATTTATATAATATTCCTATAAAATTTGCAGCGGATAAATAAAATTTATTTCCATTAAAATTAAAAAAATTATTTTTAATTTAGGATATCACATTTCTCAAAAATAAAATAGAACACTTTAAACTTAATTTTTTTTATTAAAATAGTGCAATCTAGATAAGCTTGATTTAATTCTAAAAATTAACTAGTACTTCTAAGGTTTTCATACAAAAATTCGTTTCAAATTAAGTAAAAAAATACAAATTACAACCCTTATTCTCGATATCACCTATCAGAGCGGAGTTCCTCCCAAACTTGAACTTCAAGATTCATTAACCTGTAACAACTGTGATTTTGCAAATGCAGGGCCAAGCTAGTCAAACACAAACAATGAAAGAGGTGAGTTTTGAAATCATGTTAATAGTATAATATAAATAAGAAGAACACGCAATTAATCATAAATAAAATGTATCATTACACAAACGTTCTTCAAGGAAAAACATGACATTATAAAGTCAAAACCACTCAAGGAAAATCAATAAATTTCACTATAACATCAAATCATCTAAGAAAATTATTATCGTTTTTGAAACACACCAATCACAAGGAAATGCAATGCTATGCATGAGCTTAGACTCTACTTCACATTGTGGTACCATTCTAACTCTGAAGTACTTGGTTAGGAGGCTTGATACTATTCCACCATCCTGGTGGACGGACAATTCAAATTGGCGATTTCCTCTTATATCCCCTCAAATCAACCCGAGACACATATACGTAATAGACGAGATAAACGTGTGTTGTGTGGTAGCTCCTGACATTTGGAGTGCTACCTCCAAGTCACATAGGAATTCCCCACCCGAATACCTCCAAGGTCTAACAATCATGCCTTATGGCTCAATAGCATACTGCCACGATCAGGCTTATTCAGTTGTACTTCTCCAGAATCACTAGGCTTGTCAGACCCTACCTATATGATGAAAAAATAATCTCCACTTCACAAATTCTCAATATATTTTCTCCCCTCATTAGCTTAGACTACTCCATTAAGAGCATCAGTTTTAGGAATCATCACTATCTCATCAACCACGGGGTACTTTAATATTCTCATCACAATTTTATAACATCATTATCATCACATAAACATATGTCATACAATGCATCCATCTTTTATTATCACATCACATAAATTTGTCTAATCAAACATATGCATATAATTTCATTCAACATCCAACATCACAACAATATCAAATACCACACAATTATTCAAAATTAAATTAATCAATATCTTATAAACATTTCTATTTAACATTTTAATCTTACAATCCCAATATTTTCACATTAATTAATTTATCTCTAAAAGGGCTACTGCTGTACGTAGTGAGTATCAGGTGAATTGTTGGGAAATACAGTTTTCCCGTTCATCTCACAATATATTATGCGCATGAATTCAAATACTCTCTCACCCCTTACCTTATTTAGACGCTTTCTCAAACCCAGAAATCAATGGAAATTTTCAACAGCAACTGTAGATCAACAACGTACATCGAGCGAATTCGAATAAACGACGAGTTCACAAAATCGTTGAGACTTGACTGATAAATTATGATGAGCTTGAAAATAAATTTTAAATAATTAATAATAATTTTAGGAACAAAAATTGAGTCAAAACGATAAGAAAAAACTACAGTAAAAGTCTCAATGACTCCTCAGAGCGACGAAAGGGTCAGACGTCAACTTCAATGAAAAATACAAATGAGTAGTGCTTCTTGATGGTTTCGACGAGAGGATCCCAAAAATGAGACCAGTTTTTTTAGATGAGAAATTGGGTGATCAGAATCGGCTAAAAAAAACTCGCCCAAGGAAAGAAACGCAACTGTTTCTGATTAAACGGAGCCACGATCGTTAAAATTGATGCCAAAAATGGATTTAGTGGCCGATTTTGTGTGGGATAGAGGTTGAGATTGTTTCAAAACAACAAGGAATTGGTGGGAGTGAATTTGAGAGAAAAAGAGTTTGAGCGATATGGATGTCAGATTTTTGTTTTTTGTTTTTTTTTAATTGCAGAAAGAGGGGTGCAGATTGCAGATGTACAACTACAAGTACAAGGGTAAAACTGTAAGGCCTAACACAGGTAGAAATAGGGGTGTAATGAGTAACTCGCAGGTGTAGAAAGGAAAAGTTAAAACAATAATAGCTCAAATTAATATGCAGAAGTAAAACATAGGAGTGCAAACAGTCGTCTGGTCCAAGATTCATTTTCTAGTATTAATAAAAACCCTTAATAAATAAATAATTTATTTTACTTTTTTAGAAACTTTTCTCTAAAATACTCATTTTAACATAATATTATTTATCATTAACATAGATAAACTAAAACCCTCATATTCAAAATAATAAATATAATTATTACTATAATATTTTTCAAAATAATCACATAAAAATACATCATCTTTATAGAATAGTCGAAATCATAAAATAAATAAATATAACATCAACAATTTATATTACTTACAAAATCAAAATAAATATGTATAAAATCCTCATACGTTAGCAACTATAGAAAAATAAAGAAAATCAATATCAAAATTACTAATATATCAAGATAATTATTTGTAAAATAAATAATTAAAATAACATATATTTATAAATAATTAACATAGATTTTGTAGACTTAGCTTCGGCCACTGGTGTTGTACCCTCCATTGAACAACCACACACTATAGAGCTTAAACCACTTCTTGAAAATTTGAAATATGCTTATTTAGAA
Organism: Cicer judaicum; assembly: GCA_037974835.1. Lineage (NCBI taxonomy): Eukaryota > Viridiplantae > Streptophyta > Magnoliopsida > Fabales > Fabaceae > Cicer > Cicer judaicum. The sequence goes on from JBBPBS010000417.1 coordinate 4,628,417, forward strand.
GGAAGTGGCAAGTTACTTGTGATTATTTCAAACAAACTTGAAGATGAATAAGAAGAGAAGCTATTGCAGATTTTGAGAAAACACAGGAAGGAAATCGAATGGACCTTGGCTGATATTCCTGCTATTAGCCCATCAATGTGTATGCATAGAATACTACTAGAGGACAGGGTAAAATCAGTCAGGCATCCCCAAAGGCAACTTAACCCATTAATTCTGGAAGTTGTAAAAAAAAAATGACCAAGCTCTTGCAAGCAGGCATTATATACCCCATCTTTGATAGTCAATGGGTGAGTCTGGTGCAGGTAGTCCCAAAGAAAACCAGACTCACAATGGCTAAACATAAAAATAATGAACTTATCCCCACACATGTGCAGAACAGCTGGAAGGTATACATCGATTACAGGAGACTAAATCAGGCAACTAGAAAATATCATTTTCCTTTACCATTCATTGATCAGATGCTTGAACGGTTTGCTAGTAAGTCACATTATTGTTTTCTTGATGGTTTTTCTAGTTATTTTCATATCCATATTGTACTACAAGACCAAGAAAAGACTACATTCACTTCTCCTTTTGGCACATTTGCCTACAGGAGGATGCCCTTTGGCCTATGCAATGCTCCTGGCACTTTCCAACGTTGCATGACTAGTATTTTCTCTGACTTAATAGAAAATTGTATTGAAGTTTTCATGGATGATTTTACTGTGTATGGTTCCTCATTTGATGCATGCTTGAACAAATTATATAGAGTTTTGCATAGATATATGGAAACTAACCTTGTGCTGAATTACGAAAAATGTCATTTTATGGTTGAACAAGGAATAGTTTTGGGACATGTGATCTCTAAAAATGGGATTGAAGTGGATCCTGCCAAAATTGATGTGATTTCTAATTTGTCTTATCCATCTTGCTTCCACAAGATTCGTTCTTTTCTTGGCCATGCAAGTTTCTACAGGTGATTTATCAAGGATTTCAGCAAGATGTCTATTCCACTATCGAATTTCCTACAAAAAGATGTCAGTTTCACCTTTGATGAAAAATGCAAGAAGGCGTTTGATTTCTTAAAGGCAGGACTAACCTCTACTCCCATAATTCAGCCACCCAATTGGTCCCTCCCTTTTGAAATTATGTGTGATGCATCTAACTATGTTGTGGGAACTGTCCTTGCACAAAGGGTTGGTAAGGTTGTCCATCTTATTTATTATGCTTCTAGGACTTTAGATTCTGCACAGGCTAATTAAACTACCACTGAAAATGAACTTTTAGCTATTGTTTTTGCATTTGATAAGTTTATATCATATTTGTTAGGTTCGAAAGTAGTTGTTTTTACTGACCATGCAGCTCTGAATTTCTTGTTGAAGAAACCAGAAGCAAAACCGAGATTGATCCGGTGGATGTTGTTACTCCAAGAATTTGATTTAGAGATTAAAGATAAGAGTGGAGCTGAAAATTTGGTGGCAGATCATTTGAGCAGAAAAGAAATGGATGAGGACCTTATCGCCATTCAAGATGACTTCTCTAATGAGCAATTCCTATAGTTGTGTGAGTTAACTCCTTGGTTTGCTGATTTTTTTAATTATCTAGTTGTTGGAGTCTTTCCTGCAGATGCATCCCGAACACAAATACACAAACTTAAAAGTCATTCCAAAAACTATGTGTGAGATGATCCATATATGTGGAAATTTTGTAGTGACTAGGTGATTAGGCAATGTGTTTCCCACCAATAGGCTCATTCCATTCTTCATTTATATCATGCCTCTCAAACAAGAGGACATTTTGGACCTCAACCAACAACAAGAAAAGTCTTAGACTCGGGTTTCTTTTGGCCCACTTTGTTTAAAGATGCTTTTAAGACTTACAAAACTTATGAATAATGTCAAATAGCAGGAACAACAATCACTCGTAGAAGTGAGATGCCTCAACAACCTATGTTTTGCTGTGAAGTATTTGATGTGTGGGGCATTGACTTTATGCGCCCTTTTCCTGTATCTTTTTGTTATGTCTATATTTTACTAGTTATCAATTATGTTTCAAAGTGGGTGGAAGAAATACCTACTACGACTAATGATTCTAAATTTGTTGCAGGTTTGATCAGATCAAATATTTTTTGCAAGTTTGGAATACCCCGAGCCATCATAAGTGATTAAGGAACTCATTTTTCAACCGCACCATGGACGCTTTGCTTCGGAAGTATGGGGTTGTGCACAGAGTTTCTACACCTTATCATCCCCAAACTAATGAGCAAGTTGAAGTCTCAAATAGGGAAATCAAACATATCTTAAAAACGATGGTGCAGCCAAGCAGGAAAGATTGGAGACACCGACTTGAAGAAGCTCTTTGAGCTCATAGAACAGCCTACAAAACATCTATAGGAATGTCTCCTTATCGACTTGTGTTTGGTTTGGAGAGAAAGCTTCAATTGCAACAACTTGAAGAGCTTAGACTTGAAGCTTACGAGAACTCTCGCATTTATAAGGAGAAAACTAAGTACTTTCAATATAAGATGATTTCTTGGAAGAAATTTTCCATTGGCCAAAAAGTTTTACCCTTTTCCATTGAAAATTATGGATGGGAAACTTCGATCGAAGTGGATTTACCCTTTTGTTGTTACTAACAATTTTCCTCATGGTGCACTGGAAATAAAAATTGAAAACACCAAAAAAATGTTCAAAGTAAATGGACAACGCCTCAAGCTATTCCATGAGAGCTTTGTGCTTGAATATGCTACCATAGAAGAATTCTCCTTGGAAAAGCCCATCTACACTGAAGTTTAAAATGGAGCTTCATCTCCTTACTCTTATTTTATACTTGTTACTTTCATTGAGGACAATGTGTAATTTAAGTGTGGGGGTATTATTTAGGATTTTATTTATTATGATTTTATTTGTTATAATTCAAAAAAAATTATAAATAAATAAAAAAATTAAAATGGACATTGCATTGCATGCTTTTTCAATAGATTTTATGGTTGTAAATGTTAAGAGTTTGTTTGGACTGGCATGATTGGATAGTATTTTTGCATTCTTGGTAAAATAAATTGGATCAAAATGCTAAATTATGTATCATTGTGATAAGTCATTAACCTTTGTGAGATTTTTGACCCTTATTATGAATGGAATACATTTTTTCCATCTTTCTATTTTCTTGTGTGTTATCTCACTCATGATTGCTAGTTACGCCAGAACTTGACTTGACTCTTGTCCGCATGCATATATTGAAATGATCTAGGCATTTGTTTCTAATTAAGTTATCAGCCAAATAAGCCTACCCTACAATTATCCATTTGTTTAAGCCCCTTTGAGCCTAATTACCCCATTTTTTGTTATATAGTTCATTACAAGCCTTAAAGTGAAAAACAATTAATTGCCTAAATCATGGGGGATAAAGGAGTCTTTCTTTACATAAGTGTAGGGGTGCTCAACTTGTTTTTTTTTTTAGGGTTATGAAAATATATATATATATATGAGGAAAATTTGTTGTGTTATGAGTAAAGAGAGTATGAAAATAAAAGTCAATGATGTTTTGTTAAGTTACTCCTTAATGTTTTTTTTCTCTCTTAATCATTACTCATGTATCCTCTTTGATTTTCAGCCCTAGTCTCCTTAGGATTATCTCAGTCTTACCTTGGCCACGTTACAACCTAAATAAAGACCTATTAATCATTATCTGCATGTGTTTCAAATATAGATTACAGAGGCTTGTCAATCCTATGGTACTGCTAGCTTTCATGATGTGTTTTGAGTGTAAAGAGTAGCCCAAACACTTTGAGTGTAAACACTTTGAGAGAATTATATATCCTGGGAGGACTCTATCGCTTATGATGCATTCTTTAGTTAACTTGTCCTGTTGTTTGCCTTGGTTGTGATAAAAAAACTATTCGTGATTGCCTTAAGTTAGAAATACTTTTTCTCTCACCACTTTGCATTCATAAGAATATTTGTAATCACATGCATTGTTTTGCTCAGAGTGCAAAAGTTTAAGTGTAGGGGAATTTGATCATAGCATTTGGTCACATGTTTTTAGCATTTTAGTTTGGTATTTTAAAAGCTCTTTATAGCTTAGATTAATATTTTTTGTTTGTTTCTAAACTTCGGGTCGAATTTGAATTATAAATTTATTATTTGCATTTAAATTTTATTATTTTTATTTTGACTCTTTTTTGCTCTGTAGGTCATAACTTGAGCTCTTGATATCGGATTGGCGCATATGAGTAGGTGTTGGAAAGATAAAAATTTGAGCTACAACGTTTGTGTTGGAAGAAAAGACCACTTCCGAACTTTACCAGGCCTAAATTGAAAATTCCGTAATCTAGATTGTTGTAATAATTTAAATTAGCGGGTCACTTGTTTTTAAACCCTAAAGCCCAATATTAAGTACTATATATTGGCAGTTTTGATGCGAATAATAGAACCTTAAGACAACTTCTTGCACCTAATGTCAATTATAATGCAGTATGTATCACATATCTTGAAGTTACTGTACCATTTGAAATTAAATTTGGTTTAACACACTTGCTTCCAAAGTTTAATGGTCTTGTAGGGGAGGATCCCCACAAACACTTGAAGGACTTCCATGGTGTTTGTTCTACAATGAAGCCTCAAGGAATCACAAAAGACCATATTAAGCTGATAGCCTTCCCATTTTCACTCTAAGATGCTGCCAAGGACTGGTTATACTACCTTCAACCAGGTTCTTTTACAAGTTGGAATGATCTTGTAAGACCCATAATTTTAAATTATACTTTATGTATTTTAATGGATTTTGGTATTGAACTCAGAGGCTTTTTATCCAAGTTATTAATATTTTGGAGTTTATATGACCAAAAAGATATTTTGATGCCTGATTAGAATTACTCATCGATAAATAAATTAAATTTACTGCGGTGAATCTTTTGCGAAGAGTTTAATGCATTTTGGGTGAAAGGATAATTTAATAAATATCTAAAGGTTTTGAGATATTTGTTAATTATAATTAATATATATATATATATAGAAAAGGAAGGGAAGGAATTGAAAAGAAAGCAAATAGAAAGGAAAGAAAAAGGAAGAAAGGAAAAGAGAAGGAGAGGAAACAGAAAATTTCCATCTTCTCCCTCCTCTGCCTCGCGTGAACACCTAATCCTTCTCCTTCCTCCATCTTCATCCATTTTCGTTCTTCCTTGCTTCCTTGAGTTCGAAATTGATAGTGGGTGATAGGACAAGGATTTCTCAACTTCACTCTTCCTCTTTGATCCGAAAACGAAGGAAAATGGTTTAGGGATTTCAAAACCGTCAAACACAAATCTCGCCGTTTCTTCTGGATCCAAGCTTTGTTTCGCAAAGGGATAGAAGGGAAAGTTTCTCACCACTACACTACGGTGCTAGTGAGCTAAGTTTGGAAGCGTCGTCGCGAGCAAAGTTTTTACCGAAATTGATCGTGGTGTCATAAATCGACGTTAAAGCTAACGTTAAGGTAAGGGCTCCTTCCAAACTTTTAGTTTGCATTTAGGGCGTTATTTGTGGTGGTATGAAAAAGAATTTTGTTAGGGTTGGAGTATTGATTTGGGGAAAATATATCTAAGGCTTTATGGGTAAAATCTGAGAGTTAGGTTTTGGTTATCTTGATGAATGTATCGTGGAAAATGAATTTAAACTCAGTTATGTATGATTTTGAATGAATGAAACTTGTGTGTTTGAGTGGTGGATTATGTTGATTCGTGTTCGTTGTTTTGACGTGTTCTTAATTGATACTGATGAAACTTGAGATGTGTTTGTGTGGTTTGTGTGGAAAATGAATTGGTGCGAATTATGGATTGAATGTGAAAGTATGTTTGATTTTGTTCTGTGTGGAATTTGAAAACCATTAAGTTAAACGAGTATTAAGAATGGGGAATCTCTTAATGTCTTGTTTACTTAATGTGTGTTTGTGAAAATCATTTTGAGTTAAAAGAGTATTAAGAATGGGAAATCTCTTAATATCTCTGTTTTCTAACGTTTTGGAAAATCTTTTAAGTCAAGTGAGAATTAAGAATGGGGAATCTCTTAATTTCTTGTTTACTTAATGTTTGTTTGAAAATCGTTTAAGTTAATTGGGCGTTAAGAATGGGGAATCTCTTAATGTCTTGGTTACTTAATGTTTGTTTGAAAATATTTTAAGTTAACTGGGCGTTAAGAATGGGGAATCTCTTAATGTCTTGGTTACTTAACGTTTGTTTTTTAAAATCGTTTAAGTCAACTGGGCGTTAAGAATGGGGAATCTCTTAATGTCTTGGTTACTTAATGTTTGTTTGAAAATTGTTTAAGTTAACTAGGCGTTAAGAATGGGGAATCTCTTAATGTTTCGGTTACTTAATGTTGTTTTGAAAACCGTTTAAGTTAAAAGAATATTAAGAATGGGGAATCTCTTAATATGTCTGTTTGCTTAATGTTTGGCGTGAAAATCGTTTAAGTTAAATGAGTATTGAAAATGGGGAATCTTTTAATATCTGCATTTACTTAACGATTGTGGTGGATGGATTCAGTGTATGCTCATGCATTTCATTTGGTAAATTGTGCTAACCCGTGATAGGTGGCACCTCAGTAAACAGTATTGACCCGTGATAGGTGGTACGTTTACGATTTACTTTTTTGTAAGTTGTGTTGACCCGTGATAGGTGGCACCTCGGTAAATAGTGCGTCGGCCTGTGATAGGCGGTACATTTACGACTTACGCTTTTTCTTTTAGTAAATCGTGTTGACCCGTGATAGGTGGCACCTCGGTAAATAGTACTGACCCGTGATAGGTGGTACATTTATGATTTACGCTTTTTAGTAAATCGTGCTGACCCGTGATAGGTGGCACCTCGGTAATTGGTACTTTGGCCTGCGATAGGCGGTACAATTATGATTTATGGCCCTTCGAGGAGGGTTTTGGTTTGGAATTCCGAGTCCATGCATTTTGGCATATACGCATTGCATTAGGGTGCTTGGCACACGAGTCGTGTTTTGATTCAAGTGTATGATTGAGAGTTTGAAACTCGAGTTGTCATGGTAATTGTGTTTAAATTGTTAAGTGTTATGTTTTGGAATTTGGTGATAGCATGTTTGGTTGCAATATTATTTCGAAACTCATGTTGGGGTAGCGATTGCGTTATCAGTGTCAAGTGTCAAGATGTGGATTTGTGTATGAATGTGATCGAGTTAGTTTATGTATTTTTGGAAGAATATGCAGGGAAATCGATTGCCCAATTGATTGCCCAGTTGATTGCCCAATCGATTGATAGTAAGTTAGTGGCTCAGCAATGCTGTCAATCGATTGCCCAATCGATTGCCTAGTTGATTGCCCAATCGATTGGCATTAAGTCAGTGGCTCAGTAATGCTGTCAATCGATTGCCCAATCGATTGCCCAGTTGATTGCCCAATCGATTGATTTAAGCCCAGAGTTCAGATTTTTCAAAACAACCTTCAAGCAATCGATTTCCCAATCGATTGGCTTAGTGGAAATTCTCATTTTGAGTTAGATAATCGATTGCTCAGTTGATGTATCAATGTTTTGATCAGTTATGTATTACTTAATGGATTGAGAACTTTATTTTGATTTCATTATCATTTGGTAAGCATTGTATGAACTTTTAGCATATGGAAAACCTTTTAAGATGCATGCTAAGTTGAAAAGGGTATTTTGTGCATTTGAAAACTTAAATGTTATTTGTTAACTATTAATTTCGGTTGGTGATCCTTTGCAACTATTGTGGAAATCTAGGCTTTGCCCTCAGATGAGAGTTAGGGCGGTCCTACTGGTTCGTACCCTACGGATGGAAATGTGGACGGGAATGCTTGATTGGAGCTACGTTAGGAGGATCCCACGGGGCGCGTAGAGATTACTCGAGGCGTATAGTTTTTTGTTACGTATAGAATGATCAGACTAGGTTGTCACTCAGGACACATATGTCTTTCTTTTGGGCTAATTTTATTTTATATTGGAAGGATGTACATGTACTAACGTTGGCACCAGGACATGCTTTGGATTTATTTTTTTGAAAAAGAAAACTTTTCCCAATGGTTGTAAATTATATCGATTCAGTTATTTATCCTAGGGTTTTACCTTATTTGATTATGTATTGTATTTTAATTTCTTTTTAAAAAAAAAAAAAATACACCCTCGCTTTGAAAAACGGGGTGTTACAGATCTCAAGATATTTTTTGTAGAAACATTATTCCCTACCTCATGAGATGCTTCAATTAGAAAAGACATATGTGGGATCAAGAAATTGACAAGGAATCATTACATGAGTATTGGGAGAGATTTAAGAAGTTAGTGTCAAGTTGTCCTCATCACCAGATTTCTAAACGATTGCTCATCCAATATTTTTATGAAGGCTTGCTACCTATGGATAAAAGCATTTTGGATGCTACTAGTGGGGGAGCACTTGTCGATAAGACCCCAGAAGCGGCAACGGCTTTGATTGAGAACGTGTCCATTAATTCTCAGCAGTTTACAACTAGAAGCAATTCAACAGTGTTGACAAAGGGTGTGAATGAAATTCACGCTTCTTCCCACAAGAATTTAGAAAGAAAACTTGATGAGCTAACATCGTTAGTAAAAAAATTGGCAATATGTAAAACTCAAGCAGTAGTCTGTGGTATTTTCACTTCTCCAGAGCATCCTTCATATTCATGTCCTACATTGCAAGAAGATCCAATTGTTGATGCTCCTGAAGCATATGCAGCAAATATATACAATCCTCAAGCCAACTATGATCTATCAACTAATAGGTACAATCCTGGTTGGGGAAACCATCGCAACTTGAGATAGGGGAATTCATCTACACAACAGCAACCTAGGCAGCAATAGCAAAATATTCCTCCACAGCAAAAAATGCACCTTCACTAAAGGACCTTATTACACAGATGGCTGTCTTGAATCTCCAATTTCAACAAAGAACTGATTCCACTAATCAAAATTTGGAAACAAATATTGGTCAACTAGCCACTTCAATCAATCAATTGCAGACTCATGGGTCAAACCAATTTCCTACACAGTCAATAGTATATATGAAGTCCTTGCAAAATGACTCGAGTTATTACCTCTATTTACATTTTATCAATTGTATTTGACCTATGTGCGACAGTGGATAAAATTGGTAACGTTGTCGGGGACTCTCTAATAACAATATTAACCAATTTAAGAGTATTACTAAGCATCCTAACAATTGTTTTTCTGTGTTTTGTTACTCTACAGGTCAAATAGGTTTGTTGCTAGCTAAGGCACATTGCTCATCAAAAAACCCGATTTTCAACCAACTCTCTTGGATTTCCCCGAAATTTTGCCAGAAAATCGGAAGAAAAAAAAGTCACAGAACAAGACACCTATAGAAGGAACTTCTATTGGGAATTGACTCTCAAAATCCAACATTCTTTTGTTTAGAACCTTTTTAATTTTTTTGAATTTTTCATATTCTCCAGAAATTCCAAAAAAAATTGTGTTAACTTTATTTGAATTTTAGAAATTTTTGGTGGTATAATAATATCACGAATCGTTTCGCAAGGACTTCTAATATAATAATAATAATAATAATAATAATAATAATAATAATAATAATATTAATAATAGTAATAATGATAATAATAATAATAATAATAACAACAATAATAATAATCGAATTGAAATTTGAAATTAAAAAGGGGTTTTTTAAGATTTTTTATTTAACATATGAGCAAAAATATTAATCCACTTATTTGAGGTTCTAACATATCACATATTCTATCTATGAGTTTAATTTCTAATTTGTGATTCTATTCTTATTTGACTATGGAATTGATCAAACAAGCGTAGTCAATCCTATGTGTATTTGGTTTCTTTGAGTGGATTAAGTATCACAATCATCAAAATATTACAATTAACTATCAAACTTCGTAAAATTATAATTCAATTCAATTAGAAACCTAAACCAAATTATGTCAAATAAATTTAATAAATCCTATAGAAATTCAATTTAAGCAATCAAAATATCAATATAATCAAATAAACAAGAATAGAATCATGAATCGAAATTGACAGTTTAACCTAAATCTCAAGGCGTTGATGAAACTTTGAACTCGTGGATTAATCTTTTAAAATTAGTCTTCCATGAAATTAAAATAAAAACTATTTATTTCTTGTAGCAATTTGAATCTTAATTTTTCAGTTTGTAGAAAAGAAACTAAATTGCCAATATATAGTACTTGATATTGGGCTTTAGGGTTTAGGGTTTAAAAACAAGCGACCCGCTAATTCAAATTATTACAAAAGTCCAGATTACGAAATCTACAATTTAAGCCCAATAAAGTTTGAAATTGGTTTTTTCTTCAAACACAAAGGTTGTAGCTCGGATTTTTAGCTTTCCAACGCCTGCTCATATGCGCCAATCCAATATCCATAACTCAAGTTATGACCTACAAAACGAGAAAGAGTCAAAATATAAATAATAAAATTAAAATACAAATAATATAATTAAAATACAAATAATAAAATAATAATTCAAATTCGACCCAAAGTTTAGAAACAAACTAAAAATATTAATCTAAGCTATAAAGAGCTTTTAAAATATCAAACTAAAATGCTAGAAACATGTGCCCAAATGCTATGATCAATGACACAAACACACTTATTGAATGCACAAGATTAGTTAAAAACCCTAAATGGACTAGAATAACCCTACGGTGGACTAAAATGACCTAAATGTTAACCACAGTGGTTAAAAAAGAAAATAATGAACGTATCCCCACATGAGTGCAGAACAGTTGGAGGGTATGCATCGATTACAGGAGACTAAATCAGGCAACTAGAAAGGATCATATTCCTTTACCATCCATTGTTGAGATGCTTGAACGGATGGCGGGTATGTAACATTATTGTTTTCTTGATGGTTTTCTGGTTATTTTCACATCCATATTTCACTAGAGGACCAAGAAAAGACCATGTTCACTTGCCCTTTTGGCACATTTGCCAATAGGAGGATCCCATTTGGCCTATGCAATGCTCCTATCACTTTCCAACGCTACATGATTAGTATTTTCGCAGATTAGATAGAAAATTGTAAAGAAGTTTTCATGGATGATTTTACTTTGTCTGGTTCCTCATTTGATGCATGCTTGAAAAGTTTAGATAGAGCTTTGAATAGATGTATTGAAACTAACCTTGTGTTGAATTATGAAAAATGTCATTTTATGGTTGAACGAGGCATAGTTTTGGGACATGCAATCTCCAAAAGTGGGATAGAAGGGGATCCTGCCAAGATTGATGTGATTTCTAATTTGCCTTACCAAGGATTTCAGCAAGATAGCTCTTTCGTTGTCAAAATTGCTGCAAAAAGATGTCAGTTTCACCTTTGATGCCAAATGCAAGAAGGCGTTTGATTTCTTAAAGGCAACACTGACCTCTACTCCCATAATTCAGTCACCCAATTGGACCCTCCCTTTTGAAATTATGTGTGATGCATCTAACTATGCAGTGGGAGCAGTCCTTGCATAATAGGTTACTTCGAAGTTCTTGCTAAAGAAACTAGAAGCAAAATCAAAAGTGATTTGGTGGATGTTGTTACTCCGAAAATTTGATTTAGAGAATAAAGATAAGAGTGGGGCTGAAAAATTGGTGGCAAATCATTTGAGCAGAATAGAAATGGATGAGGACCCCATCCCAATTCAAGATAACTTCCCTGATGAGCAACTACTACAGTTGCGTGAGGTAACTCCTTGGTTTGATAATTTAGTTAATTATCTAGTTGTTGGAGTCATTCCTGCAAATAATACACAAACTTAAAAGTGATGTCAAATATTATGTGTGGGATGATCCATATTTGTGGAAGTTTTGTAGTGACCAGGTGATTAGGCGATGTGTTTCCCACCACGAGGCTCAATCCATTCTTCACTTTTGTCATTCCTCACAAGTTGGGGGACATTTTGGTCATCAACAAACAGCAAGAAAAGTCTTACACTCGGGTTTATTTTGGCCTACTTTGTTTAAAGATGCTCTTGAGACTCACAAAACTTGTGAGTAGTGTCAAATAGTAGGAACAACAATCACTTGTAGGAGTGAGATGCCTCAACAACCTATGATTTTCTATGAAGTATTTGATGTGTGGGGCATTAACTTTATGGGCCCTTTTCTTGTATCTTTTGGTTTTTTCTATATTTTACTAGCAATTGATTATGTTTCAAAGTGGGTGGAAGCAATACCCACTAGGACTAATGATTCTAAAGTTGTTACAAGTTTTATCAGATCAAATATTTTTTGCTGGTTTGGAATACCCCGAGTCATCATAAGTGATCAAGGCCCTCACTTTTGCAACCACACCGTGGATGCTTTGCTTCAAAAGTTCGGGGTGGTGCATAGCGTTTCTACACCTTATCATCCCTAGACTAATGGGCAAGCTGAAATCTCAAACAGGGAAATCAAACAGATCTTAGAAAAGATGGTGCAGCCAAACAGGAAAGATTGGAGCCACCGACTTGAAGAATTTTTTTCGGCTCATAGAACATCCTACAAAACACCAATAGGGATGTCGCTTTATTGACTTTTGTTTGGTAAGGCATGCCACCTCCCAATGGAAATAGAACACCGTGCTTATTGGGTGGTCAAGAGTTGTAACCTTGAGATGGAGAAAGCAAGAATTAGAGAAAAAACTTCAATTGCAACAAATTTCGAGCTTAGACTTGAAGCTTATGAGAAGTCTCAGATCTATAAATAGAAAACTAAGTACTTTCATAATAAGATGAGTTTTAGGAAGGAATTTTCCACTGACCAAAAAAAAAATTTGTTCAACTTCTATCGAAAAAAATTATGGTTGGGAAACTTCGATCCAAGTGAAATGGCTCTTTTTTTGTTACTAATATTTTTCCTCACAGTGTAGTGGAAATAAAAAATGAAAACACTGAGAAAGTGTTCAAAGTAAATGGACAACGCCTCAAGCTATTCCATGAGAGCTTTGTGTTTGAAGATGCTATCATAGAAGAACTCTCCTTGGAAAAGCCCACCTACACTGAAGTTTGAACAGGGAGCTCCCTTTTCTTACTCTTATTTTATACTTGTTACTTTCATTGACGACAATGTGTAATTTAAGTGTGGGATATTATTTAGGATTTTATTTGTTATATTTCAAAAATAAATAAATAAAAAATAAAAAAATGGACATTGCACTTCGTGCTTTTTTATTAGATTGTGTGGTTGTAAATGTTGTGAGTTTGTTTGGACTGACATGGTTGGATAGTATCTTTGCATTCTTGGTAAATAAATAGGATTAAAATACTAAATTGTGTATCATTTGTGATTGTGAAATTTTGTAGCCTTATTATGAATGAAATACATTTTTCCATCTTTTTTTTTTCTTTTGTGTTATATCACTCATGATTGCTAGCTATGCCAGAACATGACATGAGTCTTGTCTGCATGGATATATTGAAATGATCTAGGCATTTGTTTCTTGATTAAGCTACAAACTAAATAAGTTTACCCTACAATTATCCATTTGTTTAAACCCTTTTAAGTATAATTATCCCATTCTTTGTTATATAGCTCATTACAAGCCTAAAAGTGAAAAATAATTAATTGACCCAATCTTGGGGGATAAAGGAGTATTTCCTTAAATAAGTGTAAGGGTGCTCAATTTGAGGGTTATAAAAAAACAAAAGAGAAAAAGTAAAGAAAAAGAAAATAAAGAGAAAGAAAACAAATTATGAGGAATAAAATGAGGAAAACGGTATTGTTGTGAGCAAAGAGAGTGTGAGAATAAAATTCAATGATATTTTGTTTAGTTACTTCTTAATGTTGTTTTTCTCACTTGATCATTACTCATTTATCCTCTTTGATTTTTCAGCCCTAGTCTCCTTAGGATTATCTCACCCTTACCTTGGTCACGTTACAACCTGAATAAGTACCTTTTCATCATTATGTGCATGTGTTTAAAATATAGATGTTAAAGGCTTGTCAAGCCTATGGTAATGCTAGCTTTCATGATGTGCTTTGAGTGTAAACAGTAGCCCAAATACTTTGAGTGGTTGATAGAATTTTATGTCTTGGGAGGACTCTATCACTTATGATGCATTCTTTAGTTAACTTGTCCTCTTGTTTGTCTTGGTTGTGATGAAAAAACTATTCATGATTTCCTTAAGCTAGAAATTTTTTTTTCTCACCACTTTGCATTCATGAGAATATTTGGAATCGCTTTGCTCGGATTTCAAAAGCTTAAGTGTGGGGGAATTTGATCATAGCATTTGGGCACATGTTTCTAGCTCTTTAGTTTTGTATTTTAAAAGCTCTTTATAGCTTAGAATTATTTTTTTAGCTTGTTTCTAAACTTTGGGTCGAAATTAAATTATAATTTTATTATTTTCTTTTTTTAACCCTTGCTCACTTTGTAGGCCATAACTTTATAAGGTAGTTAAGGTAGCGGAGATCTACATTGTTGAGATTGTGAGAATACACGGAGTACCCTTAAGTATCGTATCATACTATGATCCGAAATTCATGTCACACTTTTGGGGGAGCGTTGCATGTAGTGTTGGGAATGAAACTAAGATTGAGTTCAGCATACCATCTGCAAGCGAACAAACATACTTAGAGAATGAATTAGTCCTTGCAAAATTTATTGAGAGCCTGCGTATTAGATGATAGAGGAAGTTGGGATGTTATACTTTCATTGATTGAGTTTACCTACAACAATAGTTTTCATGCAAGTATTGGAATAACACCATATGTGGCTCTATATGGACACAAGTTTCAGACGCCTATGTGTTGGTATAAGAACGGCGAAAGTATGATTGTATGACTCGGGATGGTGCAACAAACTATAAAGAAGGTTAAGAAGGTAAAAGATAAAATAAAGATCTCACAAGATCGTTAGAGGAGTTATGCAGACAAGCATCGCAAACCTTTAGAATTCGAGCAAGGTGACCATGTCTGTGTTTTTGAGTCACACCTACGACTGGAGTTGGAAGAGCCATAATATCAAGGAAATTAACCTCGAAATTTATTGGACCATACTAGCTTACTACACGAATTGGACCCATGGCTTATCCGATTGCGTTACCTCTTATATTGTCCAATATTCACGACATATTTCACGTGTCGCAATTAAGGAAATACATTTTGGATTTGTCTCATGTGATCGAACTAGAAACAATTCAAATAAAGGATAACTTGTCATTCGAAGTACCACCTGTAAGAGTTACTGGAAATGCAACTTGCGAATTAGAGAGTAAGATGAGGGTACAACACCATAATTTGTTTATCAACGCGTATTTTCGAGGACGAAACTAATTTTTTATGGGGTAGTAATGTAAGACCCTAGTGTCACTACAAGAAACCATTCATTTTGTGGCAAACTTTTCAAATATTTTGTGGCCGAAAAAAACCTTCACAAATTAGTGACAGAAAAAGCCCTCGTAAATACAAAAATTTAAATTGGTCTTTATTTGTGGCTGAAGAAGCCCTCACAAAAGACTACAATTTTAGATGGATTTTGTTGTTGCAAGCCCTCACAAAATTACAACGTTGTCATTTTGTGAGGGCTTAGGCCGCCACAAAATCCAATTGAAATTGGAGTACTTTGTGAGGGCTTTTTCAGCCACAAAATCAACCCTTTGTGAGGGTAAAGGCCGCCACAAAGGCAAGCCATTTATGACCTCCTAGACCTCCACAAAATCATTGGTTTGTTGCACTTTGTGGTTGCAAAGGCCGCCTCAAGTGCCCATTGTTCCGTTGCAATTAGTGGCCCCCAGGCCGCCACAAATTCCTTATTTTCTGACCGTTAAAGTCGCCACAAATGCCCATTGTACCGTTAGATTTTGTAGCTGCTTTGGCCGCCACAAAGGATCAATAATTTTCTATAAATATCACTCCACTTCTCTTATCATTTTTCACTTCTACCTTCTCTCTAAACTTTCTTTCTAAATTTTCTCTCCACCTTCTCTCTACAAAAATTATTTCTCCAAGCTTTTTCTTTACTATCTTGAATTTTGGTATGTTTATATTATATATTTAGTTTTTTAATTTTTTTTTTTTTGATTTGGAGTTATTTATTTAATGAATATTATTGAATTTTTATTTTGACAGTGGTGATATTGTGTTTACTTCGAAGAGTTCTCAGCTTTGTGAAAGATTCAAGTCAGACACTACTCAGCATCAAGTTAGTATTTTATACATTTTAAATATAGATTAGTAATATATGTGATATTATAAATATATTTATATTATTTTTAAAATATATAAAAAGCTCGTTATTTAAAATGTTATTATAGATTTGTTTAAAGAATATAGAAATTATGTTGTTTACATAATATATGATAAATAAAAATTTGAAACACATTTAAAACTTATTGATTTTAATATAACTATTTTTTAAACAAAACATTATTAAAATTGATGATATTAATATTTGTTGTTAATTATTAAAAAGAGTTGTAGTTTTGAGTTCGTACAAAAAATTTATATACTTTAACAGTCTCTATTTTTGTTTATATATAAAGAGTTATTTTATGAAAAAATTCATTAAACATCATTTAAAATTTTATTTTGGTTTATATAATTATAATCTTGATAATAATTTATTCTGTTGTTTGCAAATGCTCCCCTAGTTGACATATAAAGTATGTCAAGATTTAAAGCAATTAATATTTAATGAAAAATAAAGCAATTAATATATAAAACCTCGATATATATATATACACACACACATATATGGATATAGACCTTAGTTGCATGTACGATTAGAATTTTCCTAGAAGGAAGGGTTTTAAACAACGTTTTGCTAACAAGGTTGAAGACTTTCTCAATTTTGCGAGAGTGCAGAAAATTGTCGAAGATGAAGGGGGGATGCTCTTTACACAAAGATGTGGAGTATATATGTATCTTGAAATGGACATGGTACAAATACATGGGATTTCCCAACTTCAGGTGGAGAGTAACTCGAGGACTTTTATTGACATGGTAATTGGAAAAATTGATAACAACAACGATGATTCAATGTTGGTTCATGGCATCCAAGATCTTTTTAGATTAGATTGGAAAGTTCAGAATAAACACATTTGGTGTGAAGGCAACTAAAGTGGTGATTGGCTAGCTATATATAGTATTTCGTAGAGTTATTTTAATTTTCATGTTTTGGAGCCTCCTCCTAGTGAGCTCCTAATATTTCTTTTTTATAATAGGTTCAGAGTTTGCATACCAAGAAATATTTGTGAAACTTAGTTTTTTTTTTCTCTTTGATTTTTGCCCTCTTTTTTCATAAAAAAAATATGCAAAAAATATGGATGTTTTAGAAAAGAAATTTGATAAAAGTTATATATAAAGAGGCAATAAATTTTATTGTGAAGATTATTTAGAGATGGGGTAGGATGAATCATTATGACAGGGAGTGAAGTTGCAATATTTGTTGATGAACACTTTGATATCATATGAGGTAGGATTGTAAAAAAAATTCGGTTATAATGCTCAAATTCATAATATGATATAAACTCATTTTAAATATCTGATTAAAATCATATGGTTATAATTCAACTCATTTACAATCCGTTTAATATTTACTCATGTTTTACTTTTGGATTTGAATTTTATCTGGTTATTATCCACTCATATTTTATTTTTTGATTTGAATTCTAAATCCTTTCTTGAAATCCTAATTCCTTTACTTCAATTGTAATTTACATACAATTTAAATGGAATTAGTGAGATGCTCTCTTTCTCTCATTAATACAACAATAAGAAAATTTGTTGCTTTTTCTCTGCTTTTGACGACAACAACGAGGTAGCTATTCTTGAACTCCAACTCCATTCTTCCATTCAACTTTTCCTTCTCTACATTTCAATTTTTTCATAACTTAATAGTACTTTGTTTTTTCTCCATTTCTACAGGTATTAACATTTGGATTTGGATAGTCGCTCATGTTTTATTTTTAGATTTAGATTTTATCCGATTATTATCCACTCATATTTTATTTTTTTGATTTGAACCCTAAATCCTTTCTTGGAATCCTAACTCTTTTATTTAAATTGTAATTTATATACAATTTAAATGGAATTAGTAAGATGGTATATTTCTCTCATTAGTACAGCAACAAAAAAATTTGTTGCTTTTTCGCTGATTTTAATGACAACAACGAGGTAGCCATTCTTGAACCCCAACTCTATTCTTTCATTTATCTCTTCGTTGTCTATATTTATTTCATGTTGTTTATGTTGATGTAGACGATTTAAGAGTGAAAATGAAATAAGAGTGCATTTATAAGCAGATGCATTGATGTCTAACTACTGGATTTGGACTACTCATGTGGAAGATTCTCCAACGGTTCCTATTACTAGTACACGTGTGGAGAATAACATAGGTCATTCAAGTAGTACTAACATGTTAGGTGTACATTATTATAACTATCAATACTTTGAGGTGATGAATGATATGATTTCGGATGTTGTTGGGGGTAATTTGTCACTCAATGAAGATTAATATGACGATACTGATGGACTTCTGAATGAAGAAGCTCAGAGATTTTATGGTCTTTTGAAAAAGACAAATAAACCGTTGTTTGAAGGATCTCCAAACTCAAAGTTATCAATGTGTATTAGACTGTTAGGTCTAAAGTCTCAATTTCATGTTCCTGATTTAGCTTTATATTTGATTACTAAAATGATGCTAGACGCAACACCTATTATAGATGGTTTTCCGCAAAGTTATTACGATGCTAAACGGTTAGTGTCAAAGTTAGGATTAGGTATCAAGAGGATTGATTGTTGTGTTAAAGATTGCATGTTGTATTATGACAATGCATTTGGTATAAATGATGCCAACTTAGTTGAATATAAGTTTGCAAGGAAAGCAATGTTTTACCTACCTATTGTATCAAGATTGCAGAGAATGTTTGCATCAATACAAACTGCAGGAAAGATGACGTGGCATTATGAGAATAAAATAAATTCTGGTGACTTGCGACCTTTGTCTGATGGTCAGGCATGGAAACACTTTGATCAAATGCATCATAATTTTGCGTCTGATCCACGCAATGTAAGACTTGGATTATCCACATATAGATTTATGCCTTACTCCTTATTCTTGTTGGTCAGTTATTGTTACTCCTTACAATCTTCCTCCTAATATGTGTATGTCTAAACCTTATATGTTCTTAGCTGTTGTGATACCAGGTCCTTCTAATCCTACAACTGGTATTGATATTTTTTTACAACCTTTGATTGACGAATTGAAGAGGTTGTGGAGTGGTGTCTTGACATATGATATTGCTCAGCGACAAAATTTTATGATGAGAGTTGCTTTTATGTGGACCATTAATGATTTCCCCGCTTATGGGATGTTATCACGATGGGGTACCTATGGTAAATTAGTTTGTCCTATTTGTATGGAAGATACAAAAGCATTTACTTTAAAATTTGGCGGGAAGGCATCATGGTTTGACTCGCACCGTAAGTTATTACCTACTGATCATGCATTTAGAAGGAACAAAGTTGCATTTATGAAGGGCTATGTAGAAAGTCTAGAACTTAAATTGACATCTTAACAAGTTTGGAATAAAGTAAAAGATATGCCAAAGATACATGTTTTTAATGGTGTGGCTTGTAAACCACAAGGTTACGGACAATGGCACAATTGACCAAAAAGATGTATTTTTTGGGATCTACCGTATTGAAAAGATAATCTTTTGAGACATAATCTCGATGTTATGCATATCGAGAAAAATTTCTTTGACAACATATTTAATATTGTGATGAATGTGAAAGGGAAAACAAAAGATAATGACAAAGCTAGAAAAAACATAGGTATATATTGCATACCACCAGATTTGTTGTTGGTGGAGCACAACGGCAAGACTCTAAACCCTCGTGCAAATTACACTTTATCTACTATTGAAGCCAAATCTATTTATCGTTGGATCAAAGATTTGAAGACGCCTGATGGTTACTGTTCTAATTTGGCAAGAGGTGCTAATGTAGAAAATGGGAGGATGTATGGGATGAAAAGTCATGATTGTTCAAAACATCACGTTGTATGATTAAAGTTGTTAAACTACGTGTTGTTAATGACCCATCTCTCATGTTAATGCCGACAATTAGTACTAGTGGTGGTGCTATTCCTCTATATCCTAAGGTCCCTATAGAGCCTTATATCATAGACGAAATAATGGAACCTGGATATGTTGATTGCTACAACTGCATTGTCATTATTCCAAAAGGAAATGGGTATGTAAACTATTTTAAATTATGACCGTTAAATATTTCATTATTGTCGATTATTGCATTTTACATTATTTTATTAATTAATTTTTATATTTAATTTGCATGTAAACTTTGAAGATATATTCCTTTTAAATCATTTGCAAAGGCAATTGCTGAAGTCATACAAGAGAAATATAAAAAACCATGGTTGTCTTGGGGTGAGATAAAAGAGGATAAGACACCTCAATTTAGTGAAGTTGATCAGTTTTTACATTGTTACAAAGTAAGCGATTAGATTAATTTATTTAATTACTAATTATACATTTGATTACTTAATTGAATTATATTTTTAATATTTTTTAAATTTAAATAAACAACAGACAAAATGTACTTGAAAAAGAGTGCATAATGTTGCAGTTTTGGCTTCTTTTGACCATCGTTTCTCCAAGTGTCTGTCATCTATGTTGGCGTACGCACGTAATAAGGGCGAGGAAAAACAGGTGAATTGAATTGGTGAAAATGTTTGGAGTGCTTTATGGAGGAAATGGAACACAGATGCTTACAAACAGAAAAGAGAAAAAGCAAAGATTAATAGAGCATCTGAGATGGGTACTAGTACTCATAAGGGAGGGTCCATGTCTGTTAGAGAAATTAAATATTATATGGTAATTACTATTTATAATATATATTTATTAATTTATATTCAATTAATCATCATATTTCACCAATTAAACTTGACATTAATTTAATATTTTAGGAAAAGCAACTTGAAAGGAAGGTGACTCAGGCAGAGATACATCATTATCTTCATGTTAATCCTGAAACAAATGAGTATAGTGATGGATTATCACAAATGATTCAGGTAAATATATATTTAATTAGTATTTAATTAGCCCTCTAACTATATATATACATTATAATTATAATTAGTTAACTTTTTTAATTTTTTATATAGGAACAACTTCAACAAGTCATGAAAGAATGGGATGATCATCAAGCTACTTTTCCTCCTGCTCAGCGAGTTGGTCCAATGCAACGGAAACAATATGAGACCCCAAGTTTTATGAACATTAGTGGTGGCAAGTACAAATGGCGTGTGTTGGGTGCCGGTAGTTTATCGTCAATATTTGTGAAAGGTCCAACAGGCTATATTCAGACTGAGACGTCTTCTTCTTATGCTAGTACGGATCGATCTCATCGTCCGTCGGTAGATAATCTTGACCAGTTAAAGGGACAATGGGCAAGTGAGCAAGAAGAAAAGGAACAACAGCTAATACAAGCAGCAATTGATAAACTAAATGAGGAATGGAAACAAAAGTTTCAAGAGCAGCAGCAGCAGTTTCAGCAGCAACAACAGTTTTAACAGCAACAATTTTCATTTCCTCTTGTGTTTCATCAGTTTTAACCCCAGTACTTTCATCAACAACCATTATTCTAGCATCAGCAAAATTACTCTCAATACTCCCAACAGCAGCAACCGCCTCCAAATTTCCAACAACAACACCAGGATCATCCGAACTCTGCCTTCCAGCAACAACAATAGCCAATATTTCAACAATAACAATATTTTAATAATTATCAGTATGTTTCATCATCTTCACATCAACGTCCTCAACATCAACCAGATCAAACTCCATACCGACCAACTATGCCAACAGTTGGCTTGATCAAACCAGATTTAAATCAACCTTAACCAGCTATGGCTCCTCCTTCGACAAGTGGTGGTGTAATTGAAGATGACATCCAATTTCAAACCATGATGTCACCTCCAATATAAATTAATAATACTTTTTTGAGGAACTTCTGTCTTCAGGTAATATTCCAGTAAATAATGATGGAGGGAGTGGAGCGATTGATCAAAGGAATTATTATGATGATTGATGTACTTAAATAATTTCATAATTTTATTTTTGGTTTGTATGAACACATTATATGTTGTCCTATTTAACTATGGTGTGTTTCATTTTTGGTTTGTAAGAAATGATTTATTAATTTTGGAATATTTTATTTGGTTTGGTAGCAATTACTTTAATTAATATTAATATTATATTTTTATATATATAATAGGTATTTTAATTTTTAAATTTAATTTAAATTTTAATTAAATTGTAATATTATAATTTAATTTTAAATTTATATTTATATTTATATTTATATTAATTTATTATATATAAAATCATTTTTTAATATTAATTTTGAATTTAATAAAATTATTTTTTTAATTAAGTGAAAATTTTGTGGCAGCCTAAACCCTCACAAAATATTTATTTTTAATCCGTTTCATCCTTTGTGGCGGCCTAAGCCCTCACAAAGGGAGACTGTAACACTCCGATTTTCAAAGCGAGGGTGTATTTTTTTTTTTTTCAAAACAAATTCATAAAACAAATAAGTAAAAAAGGAAAACACCTTTAGATAAATAATTGAGTCATTATAATTAACAAGCAGAGGAAAAGTTTCTCGAAATATGAATCCAAAAGATTTACACAACAGCCAGTGATACATGGAATCCATTAACATAAGATGTCATGCTGACAATATTAGTAAAGATACAATTTTCCAATTTAAAGTAAACACAATCCAAAATAAAGACATATGTTCCCTTTATGTCAACCTAATCTGATCATTCTACCAAAAAAACTATACACCCTGAGTGATCTCCACGCGCCCGCCCCGTAAGATCCTCCTAACATAGCTCCAATCAAGCATTCCCATCTGCATTCCCATCCGTATGGTACGAACCGGTAGGATTGTCCTGGCTCTCATCTGAGGGCAAAGCCCAGATTTCCACAATAGTTGTAAAAGGTCACCAACCGAAATTAACAGTTAACACATAACATTTACATTTTTAAATGCACAAAATACCCTTTCAACTTAGCATACACCTTAAAGGGGTTTTCCATATGCTAAAAGTTCATATTATACATGCCAAATAAAAATGAAATCAAAATAAAGTTCTCAATCCATCAAGTAATACATAACTGACCAAAACATTGATAAATCAATTGAGTAATCGATTATCTAACTCAAATTAAGAATTTCTACTAAGCCAATCGATTGGGAAATCGATTTCCTGGAGGTTTTTAGTGAAATTTGTACTCTGGGCTTAAATCAATCGATTGGGAAATCGATTTTGTGAATAACTGAGCCCCTGTATTAAAGCCAATTGATTTCCAAATCGATTTTGTCAAATTGGTTGAGTTCCTATATTGGCCAAATCGATTTCCAAATCAATTTTGTTAAATTGGCTGAGTTCCTGTATTGGCCAAATCGATTTTGTCAAATTGGCTGAGCTCCTGTAACCAATCAAATCGATTTTATGAATGGCTTTTCACCAAATCGATTTGGGAATCGATTTCCCTGAATGTTTTTCTAAAACATCATAAACTAACTCAATCACATTCACACACAACTCCAAAACATACCACTTAGCATTGTCAACACAATCACCACGACAACTTGAGTTTCGAAATAGTTTACAATCAATCACTCTTACGCATAATATCAACACATAACACTTAGAAATTTCAACACAATCATAAACTTGAATCAAACACGACTCGCGTGCCAAGCACCCTAATGAAATGCGTATATGCCAAAATGCATGGACTTGGAATTCCAAACCAAAACCCTCCTCAAAGGGCCGTAAATCATAATTGTACCGCCTATTGCAGGCCAAAGTACCAATTGTCGAGGTGCCACCTATCACGGGTCAGCACGATTTACTGAAAAGCGTAAATCATAAACATACCACCTATCACGGGTCAGTACTGTTTACCGAGGTGCCACCTATCACGGACGTGCACGATTTACTAAAAGAAAAAGCGTAAATTGTAAACGTACCACCTATCACGACTCAAAGTACTGTTTACCGAGGTGCCACCTTTCACGGGTCAGCACAATTTACCAAAAACGTAAATCGTAAACGTACCACCTATCACGGGTCAGTACTGTTTACCGAGGTGCCACCTATCACGGGTCAGCATAATTTACCAAAATGAAATGCATGAGCATACACTGACTCCATCCACAACAATCGTTAAGCAAATACAAATATTAAAAGATTCCCCATTTTTAATACTCATTTAACTTAAACGACTTTCACAACAAATATTAAGTAAACAAGACATTAAGAGATTCCCCATTCTTAATACTCATTTAACTTAAACGATTTTCACAAACACACATTAAGTAAACAAGACATTAAGAGATTCCCCGTTCTTAATACTCATTTAACTTAAACGATTTTCACAAAACACACATTAAGTAAACAAGACATTAAGAGATTCCCTGTTCTTAATACTCATTTAACTTAAACGATTTTCACAAAACACACATTAAGTAAACAAGACATTAAGAGATTCCCCATTCTTAATACTCATTTAACTTAAATGATTTTCACAAAACACACATTAAGTAAACAAGACATTAAGAGATTCCCCATTCTTAATACTCATTTAACTTAAACGATTTTCACAAACACACATTAAGTAAACAAGACATTAAGAGATTCCCCATTCTTAATACTCATTTAACTTAAACGATTTTCACAAAACACACATTAAGTAAACAAGACATTAAGAGATTCCTCATTCTTAATACTCATTTAACTTAAACGATTTTCACAAAACACACATTAAGTAAACAAGACATTAAGGGATTCCCCATTCTTAATACTCATTTAACTTAAACGATTTTCACAAAACACACATTAAGTAAAAAAGACATTAAGAGATTCCCCATTCTTAATACTCATTTAACTTAAACGATTTTCACAAACACACATTAAGTAAACAAGACATTAAGAGATTCCCCATTCTTAATACTCGTTTAACTCTAATGGTTTTCAAATTCCACACAGAACAAACTCAAACCTATTATCCGATCCAATCCACAACTCACACCAAAACACATCAATTCATTTCTCCACAAAATCCAACGTACACATATCAAATTTCACAAGCATCAATTATGAATACATCAAATACGATGAACACAATCAACACAACATAACATTCAAACACATCAAATTTCATTTACTCAGAACCATACACAAATGAGTTAAATTCATTTTCCACGAAACATCCATCAATATCGCCAAAACCTAACTCTAAGATTTTACCCATACAGCCTTAGATTCATTTTCCCCAAATCAACATTTTAACCCTAAAAATATTTCTTTTCCACACAACCACAGATAAGTCCCTAAATGCAAACTAAAAGTTTGGAAGGAGCCCTTACCTTCACGTTAGCTTTAACGTGCGATTACGGTACCACGAGTAAATCCGGTAAAATCTCCGCTCGCAATGTCCCTTCCAAAGTTGGTTCCCTAGCATCCTAGCGTGGTAGTGAGCAAGTTTCCCTTCTATCTCTTCGCGAAATGAAGCTTAGATCTAGATGAAACAGGAAGGTTTGTGTTTGACGGTTTTGAAATCCCTAACTCCGTTTTCAAATCCGGGAAGAAGGAAGAAGTGGGAATTTGATCTTTCTCACCCAATAAGCCTTGGGTTTCATTTCTTGAACTAAAAGGACGAAAATAAAACAAATGAGGAAGAAGAAGGGAGGGAGGTTCTCGCGCGCAGGGAGGGAGAGGAAGAAGCTTTTCTGTTTTCTTTCCTTTCCTTTTTCTTTCCTTTTCTTTTTCTTCTCTTTTTCCTTTTCCTTCCTTTATATTTCCTTCTTTTCTTTCCTCCAACCAAATATATATAACTATATATATTAATTATAACTTAACAAATATCCAGATATTTATTAAAATTACCATTTCACCCATAACCTCTCCAAACCACTTTTAGTTAAAAATATTTACTATCGTCGCAACTCAATTGACAGGTACAATTTTCAGCAACCTGAGATATTTTTAACAAAATTGTCTGGTATTAAATTCTTTGTAACGTAATTAAATTATTCTCCGACAAATAATTTTAATCCAATTTCCAAAAATATATTTTTGGCATTTAACTCACTCAATACCAAAAACTGGGCTAACAGCCTAAGAAATTCCACACAAAATACCCTAAAATTGTATAATTTAGGATTTAAAATTAAGGGTCTTACAGAGACATTTGTGGCGGCCTAGGCCCCTACAAAAGCTTAATTTTAAATATCAGCTTTAACCTTTGTGGCGGCCTAAGCCCTCAGAAAAAGAGGCATTTGTGGCGGCCTAAGCCCTCAGAAAAGGAAGACTTTGTGGCGGCCTTTGCCCTCACAAATGGCAACGAAAACTTTCAATTTTGTGGCCGTTTTGGCCACCACAAAGGTTTGTGACCACCTTATTTGTGGCTGCCTAAGGCCGCCATAAATGTCTCCTTTGTGGCTGCTTTCCCTCCTTTGTGAGGGCTTTTGGGCCTCACAAATTCAATGAATTCTTGTTGTGTGTACACTACCATATTCAGCGAAAAAAGTGCAATATATGTTGATGTTATGTACGTTCAATACCTCAAAGACTTGAGTGTTGCCCGATAGTATGAATGGGATGTTATTGCTTTTGCTTTCTTGTACAATCAGCTAGGGGATGCTAGAAGGCCTAAGACCATAAAGTTAGTTGGTTACTTGTCCCTCCTACAAGTAATTAAGAATTTATAAATGATAGATTTTTTATATTTTATTTTTTTGCTTCAGATCTGAATCGTGCAACATTTTTCTACCATCTGTCTACATACTTTAAAGCTTGATATGACAGTCCCTTCCATGTGAATGTCTATTTATTCCATATCAAGATTATTGTTTTTCCTCCCTGTGTCGACCACCATCTAACTCGTCAGTTGCAAGATATAGGTTGGCACTCTAACTAGATTAGATGCAAAGCTAGCATAATGTTCCCTCACTTTGTTGAGCGCATGCTTAGGAAATTTGGATATATTCATACCATATCCAAACATACATACATATTTGTTCCTCCTACCATGACATGCAAGAGGTCAATCAGGGATATTTGGATTTTAGATGCACCTAGTTACTCCATATATGTGAGGGTTATTCGTGGACAAGAGTTGTGACATCGTAGTTGGATAAGTAACATGGCTTTATAAAGTTTCACATTATTTCATGCAAATTTTCCATAGGGAAATTCTATGAGACTTGTAGACTTGGAGATCATCATACAACAAGAGTCTACATTTGATATAGTTGACACGCAGCAGAATTGCAAGATGATTAGAGACCTTGCAATTGAAGCACATACAACGATGAAAGAGGGAACTCATGCATATGAATATGTACAGCATATCAATGATCACACATAAGATATATTTTTATATTGTAGGAGGAGACGGAGCAACATTAGGGATAAAGTTACATAAAAGTATATCTTAGCATTTATGTACTATGGAGTATTACTTTGGATTTAAATGTAAATGATTTTAATAATTTTGATTAATTCTAATACTTTGGTTGAATGGAATTTAATATTTTGTTTATGGTAATATAATATTATGATTATGTAATTTTAGCTGAATTTGAACTATGAATCTTGTATTCTTGTCAAATGTTGAGATTTATGTTTTTCGGAATAAAGGTTGTTTGAGGGTTTGAGTAAATAGTAAAAATAATTTAAATTAAAAATCATATAAATGTTTAAATAGGTATTTGGTCTATGCAAATATCCAACTTTTTTAATTTAGTCTCTATAAATTTTTTTGTTTGAATTTAGTCCCTATAAAATCAGAAACGGTTGGCTTTGGTCCCAAACATCAAATCAACATTAAGAGAATGACGAGTTTTTCAAAAACCCTTAAACCCCTCTTTTAATTTCAATTCATGTTTTTTTATAAAATAACATTAATTACTAAATGATCAATAAATAAATTTATTAATTAATAATATAAAATATTTTAAATTTTAATATATCATAAAAGATGATTTATTGATGTGTATTTATAGACTCATGTGTCATGACGGTTTATCAGCTATTTTTATAGAGATCAAAATTGATTGTCTCTAATTTTTTAGGGGACTAATTCAAACAAAAAACTTACACGGACTAAAATCAAAAAATGATATATTTGCAGAGACCAAAGGCATATTTAAACATAACATAAATAATATAATTTAAGAATTTTGTTGGAAAAAATATAACATAATTTTGTCACTATGTAATTTAAATTAAAAATAACAACTTATATTAACTAAATCACGGATCTCTTAAATTGGTGACAACATCATTTGAAGAGTTGTCTTACTTGGAGAACATTTACTTAGGGAACACTTAGCATACAACTTGATTAGTCATTTGTCTCTACAAAATTGGTAATTGTGAACAAGGATCTTACATCTATATTATTTGTAAGATGCATCCAATCAAAATGAATAGTACCTTCTAGGTTGCTATCTTTGAATGTGATGTAAAGACATCGATATGATATACTAACCACCTTTGTAGTAGTGTCGCCTTATAATCTAAATATGCAATTAAGACGACTCTTTAGTTCTCACGGAGTATTGTCGTCATAAATTCTAAATTTTATTGAAGATTTTAAATGTTAGAAATAAACTTGAACCATGTCTAAAATTATAATAAGAGAAAGGAAATTTAATACTTGTGGTGACCAAAAAGACCCACATTTATATAAGTCTCTATGTAATATTGACCGCACAAATTAAGGTTAAACATGAATCACACAAATTGTATACAAATGTGCATAGAACACTACAAAATGTGCATAGAAAACTCCATCTTAAAATCTCATTAAATCAATTAAAACTCTATTGTATTGAGTTGCAATAAGATGTCCCATTTCTAGAAACAACATCCACTTTTCTATAGGTAGCTTATAAAACTATCTAAGATTTAGAGCATATTTGATAATATTTCATCTTTTCTCTAACGAATACCATTTGATATAATCTAACTTGTGCTTATTTATCATCTAATGAGTTAATGTCGAACACTTGCATGATTATCATCGTCCTTACCAAAATTTGCAGCAACATCCCAAAATCCACAATTTCCATCATCAGGAACATCCACAATTTTGTCGATATATGAATGCATAAAAAGAGTCATATGATCAATAAAGGAAATTTTTAGTTTTGGGGATTGTTTAGGCGAGAGACTCCCAATACGTGCACTTTTCTTTCTAGGGAGCATGATAACTTCGATTTATAAACTAGATTATCTGAATGTAGTGAATCAACATGTTGTCACAAAGACGACATACGTTTAGTTGACTCATTTGTTGGCGTACACCTTGTTGAGGCAAAATCCATATTTATTATTTTGAAGATAATCAAACATTTAATTAACTTATTAATTATGATTTGGATCATATTATTTATTAACATGTATTTTTGAGTATTTTAGATAGGAAATCAAACATTAGCTTGCATGTTCATGCAAAAATCATGTGGCCCTTTTCAAAGCAATCAAAAAATATATGATCATACTTTGTGGTCTTATGTCATATCTTATCAAGTCAAAAATCAACTTTGAAAAATCCAAGAGTTTTAGAAGAATCATGAAAATGATTGGAGAATGTTCTGAAGAACATTTAGTTGTACTTTATTGAACACAAAATTAAAACATGTTAGTTTGGGAAGTCTAACTATAAGTTAAGAATGTCAGATTCGTACATCAGGCTACTGAGATTAAATGAATACTTAAACGACTAAAATTAAAGGCCCAAATGGTTAAAATAGTTTTTAGATTGATGAGTCATGAACAAAGGACAAAAGTACATTATACTAGCACTATTATTGCAGAAAGATATTGTGGTGATGGGCACATTAGTCGAAAATCTCATAGATTGTGATGACTGAACGAAGCCCATCTTTGGTGAATCATAATACATCTTTGTGTGATCTTATTATCCATTCTATATATTTATCTTGCACTCACTAATCATATGCCACTTGCTTATAAATTGAATTGTTTAATTTAAAGTAACACATCCAGAATGTTCAAGAGATTAACTTATTTCAACCAAAATTGTTCTTTAGTTAACTGAAATTAAGTGTATAAATTAAATCTTAAAAGGGATCACAATTCAAACTCCTATTTCTTGTGATTCATATTTCTACTTCACACATAACCTTTTTTAGTGTGCCTTTTGTTTTCAGTTTCTCACTAGGTGGATTGAACGACCTCATTTCTAGAAAAGTTGTTTCACAAGTTTGCTCCTTGATAATTAGTTTCATATCATAATATGTTTTATTAAACAATTCCTAAAATACAAACATGTAACTAAGATTTATAGATTATCACATGGATTCACTAAATTACCATTTATTTAATTTAACTAATTAAAACGTCCCTAAATTTCTTTCAACTCTGTTATAATATAAACATCTAAATTATCTTCTTTTACTATAATATCATCAAATTGTAACCTCTTCCAATGAGTGTGTACCTCATCAAGTCGATTAGGTATGCCATGTATTACTTTCTTAGCAATGATACAAGCATATGAAATACTCCAAGCTTTTCTAATTACACAACCACACTTTTTACTGTCCATACCACATTCATTAGCTCATGCTTCTTGGCAATGAATAAAATTTGATCTAGCTCTGGAAATTTTAAACACAAACTTTGAATACAAAGACTTGTCTTTGTATTTGTGTTCTAACACATTCAAACTCCCTCCAAACGAGGCTTGTATCTCACTGAACTTTGTTTGCATCATATTATTCACTATTTCCCAACCCTTCATCAAATCACCTTTACTATTCAACATATACTTTTTCAACCTACCGTAAGCAGATTCAACCCAGTTTTTGGTTGTTTTGCCAAAGTGTAACACACGATATGTTTGTACTCTTACAATTTTCTCCTTCACCACATCCAATATGGTGCTTTTGACATATTCGAGGAAATTTATAAATTCTACTCACTCATTTTTGAACTCGACAACGACACCTACTTATACATCATATAAAAGAGATTCCACTACAACATCCAGAGCATTCATTATGGTATTCCGTAATCTTTCAGTTTGACCTATTTCGCATTCGCATCTACCAATTTCAAAAGTTTTACCTTCACATCCAACTTGCATCTAGCTCTGCCATTTTTTGAACCTACCATGAGCGGATTCAACTCAATTTTTGGTTGTGTTGCCAAAGTGTAACACACGATTTGTCCATACTCTTACAATTTTCTCCTTCACCACATCCAATATGATACTTTCGACATATTCGAGGAATTTTATAAATTTTTCACACTCCTTTTTGAACTCGACAACGGTACCAACATATACATCATCTAAAGGAGATACCACTACAACATCCTAAGCATTCATTATGGTGTTCCATAATCTTTCAGTTTGACCTATTTCGCATTCGCATCTACAAATTTCAAAAGTTTTACCTTCACATCCAACTTGCATTTAGCTCTAGCATTTTTTGAAATACGATATCGACAAAGTAAAGCAGTAAAGGTTGGAAAAATCTTTGCAACAACAGTCATCAATGCAATATCTCTATTAGTCACAATTACCTTGGGAATCTTGTCTTCAAACTTCAACAAATTACAATACATCTCTAGGACCCAAATGAAATTATCCTCCTTTTCAAATTTGACAAAAGAAAACCCAATTGAATATGTCATGTATGTTGAAGTCACACCAATGATCTCAAACAACAAAATTTGGTACTAATTTGTTTTATAAGTCAAATCCACCAAGAACACAATAAAAAATGTCTTAAACAACTTGATTGATTCAAGATGAGCCTAAAACATATCATGAGTTTTAGTTTCAAACTTATCAATCATTCTATATATGTATACATATGTGTGATCATCTAAGAATTTTAACATATATTGCATTTCTAATCTCGAATCCGTTATAATTTTCTTGTATCATTGATGCGCATTACAAACTTGCTTTGCCACACTTTCAATTCTTGTGTCTTTCAAAGTCATTAGAATATTTTTTTGGTGGGACAATGTTCCTTGTCATCTCACCAACAAGTTCATTTTTTTCCTCATTTAAATGACCAACAACGAGATAACCTTCTAACTTTTGATCCATCTCATGGTTGTGTGTTCCAGATCTTTTGTTGTTAGAAAATAAAATTTCATTCTTTTGTTGTAAGAAAATAACCATGCAACCTGAATGAACATTCACATTTCCTAGATCTTGCGTCTTCGTGTTCCAATTTTTTATTGGTTTCTTTACATACACCACCCTTTTTGCAACTCAATACAAAAAAATTGTTTTCGTCCATTAGAATCATGATCAGATTTTGTAATTACCACTAAAAATCCTAACTTAGTTGATTGACGTTGAACCCAAACAATCAAATCATCTCGGGAGTTATATTTACTATCAATAAAAAAGTTTATTTAAACATCAATGTCATTCACCATTGGTTTCAAATTTGCTGCTTCTTTGGGTTTCAAGTCAGGTACGGGCTCAAGTTTTAATTCAGCTACAGACTCAAGTTAAGTTCAGCTGCAAGCTCAGATTTCAAATGAAGTGTCGACAAATGTTTGAATTCAGCTTCAAGCTTAACCATAACTAACTACAAAGAGTTAACACAAATTAAAATTCAATTATGTAGAAAATAAACCATTCCTAATTGCCTTAACTACTACTAAATGTGTGAATCCAATAGTGTTATGTTTTGAAAAACATACCACTAGATGCATGAATCTGATGGTTGAAAACTACTTATCGGATCCCATGATCTGGTTCCACGCAGTACAGTTTTTCAAAAACTTTAACGAAAAAAATGACAATGAAGAAAGATTTAGAACTATATTATCATTGCAACGAAGAAAAATACAATTAATGGTGCTAATGGAGGAAAGAATGGAATATTTGAACTCCAAAAACATAAAAATCGACGAAGAATTTATATTTAAGTGTCAAGGAATAAATATACGGTTAAAAAAGTGATATAATTTATATATTAGCGAAAACATTAAAATATTTGAAAAACGGGTGAATTTGAAAATTAGGGGGTCTATAGTCATCAGCGAAGATAAGCAACTATCTTATTATCTATAGCCAAAACCAACAACCGAAACCCAATTACTGGAACCCATGCTTCTGAAGACCCGACCCGTTCCTCTCTCCTCACATTTCATCAACAACATTATTGAGCCCAATCGGATCCAACCCATATTCCTCCACGCCAAAATCGGGTCATCTTTGTATAGCTCTTCCTACCTCTCCAAACCCTATCGTTTCTACCGGATCATCCGATCGGACCCAAACACCTCAACCACCTTCCCTCCTTCTCTCTCTCCCTTTCTCTCTAAGTAAGACTCTCTTTCTCTCTTCAATTCAACTTTCTCTATTGCAATTTCATCATTTGATTGTTAAATTTGCAACAACTACTTAAACAGTTATTTAAATTGCAACTATCGTATAATAAGGGTGTTGTTACAAATTTGATTTCTTTGTTCTTGTTCTTGTATAACAGGGGTACTTGTTCCTTTTAGATGTAAAATTTGTAATGAATCTTGTCAGTTCCTGGTTTTAAATTATAGGCAATTTGTTTTTTTTTAAAATAATTATTTTATTTGTTGCTTCAATTAGCTGGGACCTTAATATTCAGTTTGTAATGTTTGTGTACTATAATTTAGGAATGTTACTTATGTGTTGTTTTTATTCAATTACTTGTTCATTTCTTTTTATCTGTTGAAAAATTAGCAAGGTTTTAATTAAATTGAGGTTGAAGTTGCCATATGTGATCCACAATTACAACCTTAGAATAATCAGAAGCATTATGTCCATATATCCAATTCATGGATTTAGCTAACTTGATTTACCTAAGGATATCCTGAGCCTTGGTTCTAGCTATTGTGTTTGATTTGTGGGTATGGGTCTAGGCATCTTTAAGGTTGACTTAGTTTGAGTCAAGATATATCTAGATTCTGATTTAAACTCATGCTTCTTACCATATAAGAACTATACTATGATTTAATTCGATATCTTCACTTTTAAGTAGTGTTTTAAATTTCTGTCCGCAAATGTAACATGAAGTTTTCACAAGTCTCTTCAATTGCAATTGTAGTCGGCAACGGCTAGTCACATTAGTCATATTTTCCCAAAATTTTTATGATTTCAAAGATCATAATGTAACTGCAGCTGCAATTTATAATCATTCTTTTGAGTGATGTAATCAAACTGGATCAGCTTTTTAGTCTCTTATAATTTTACCAGTCTAATTTCAGTAATTTTGACGGAATGAACTTAAAATTTAAGCTTTATCCATCTACGTCTTTGTCCAATCCTTTGCTACTGATTTAAAAAAAAATTGAATTATTTGACGTGTAATTTGTTGGGTTTTGACGTGTCACTTTGTTTTGTATGGCATGCAGATTAATTATATTCTCAAGCCTATGTGATGGAAATATCAAATGATTCAGGCGCTAAGAAACCAAAGAGATTGACATCTGTTGTATGGAATCACTTTGAAAGGATTAGAAAGGCTGACATATGTTATGCTGTTTGCGTGCATTGTAACAAGAGACTTAGTGGATCAAGTAATAGTGGAACTACTCATCTAAGAAACCACTTGATTCGGTGTCTTAAAAGATCAAACTTTGATGTTTCTCAACTACTTGCGGCAAAGAGAAGGAAAAAAGATAATACTGTCAGCCTAGCAAACATTAGTTTTGATGAAGGTCCGAGGAAAGAAGAACATGTAAAGCCAACATTCGTCAAGTTTGAACAGGAACATAAGAAAGATGAAATGATTAACTTTGTAAGTGGTAAATTTGATCAGGAGAGGAGTCAACTTGATCTCGCGCGTATGATCATATTACATGGATACCCGGTGACCGTGGTTGAACAAGTAGGATTCAAGGTCTTTGTGAAGAACCTCCAGCCTCTCTTTGAGTTTTTGCCAAATAGTGGTATAGAGGTTTCATGTTTAGAAATCTACAGGAGAGAGAAAGAGAAAGTGTACGAGATGATAAACAAGTTATGTGGTAGGATTAATCTGTCTATTGAAATGTGGTATTCGACAGAAAATTCTTCGTATTTGTGTCTATCAGCACATTACATTGATGAGGAATGGAAAATGCGGAAGAAAATTTTGAACTTTCTTACACTCGACTTTTCTTACACTGAAGACTTGCTTCCAGAAGTGATTATCAAATGTCTCGATGAATGGGACATTGACTGCAAACTATTTGCATTGACTCTTGATGATTGTTCTGTTGATGATGACATCACTCTACGAATCAAAGAGAGAGTTTCCGAGAAAAGGCCTTTCTTAAGTACTCGACAAATACTTGATGTACGCTCTGCAGCACATCTCATAAATTCCATTGTTCAAGATGCCATGGATGCGTTGCATGACGTGATCCAAAAGATTCGAGAGAGCATCCGATATGTTAAAAGTTCACAAGAAGTGCAAAGAAAATTTA
Organism: Cicer judaicum; assembly: GCA_037974835.1. Lineage (NCBI taxonomy): Eukaryota > Viridiplantae > Streptophyta > Magnoliopsida > Fabales > Fabaceae > Cicer > Cicer judaicum. The sequence continues at coordinate 4,663,888 of JBBPBS010000417.1, forward strand.
ATGAAATTTCTCAACGTGCTGGGATCAACTCTCAGAAGACCTTATATCTTGATTTTCCACTTCACTGGAAGTCTACATATATCATGCTTGAAACTGCACTAGAATACAGGAATGCCTTTTCACTCTTCCAAGAACACGATCCCTCCTACACTTCAATTCTATCCGACGAAGAGTGGGAATGGGCAAATTCTGTTGCAGGATATTTAAAACTCCTTGTTGAAATCATGAATATCTTCTCAGGCAAAAGATTTCCTACTGCCAATATATTCTTCCCCGAGATCTGCGACATTCATATTCAACTGATTGACTGGAGCAGAAGTTCCGACAATTTTCTTAGTCCCATGGCTTTGAAGATGAAAGCCAAATTTGATAAGTACTGGATCAAGTGCAGTTTGGCGTTAGCTTTAGCCGCAGTCCTAGACCCCCGGTTTAAAATGAAGTTGGTTGAGTATTACTACTCCCTGATATATGGCAGCACTGCTTTGGAACGAATCAAGGAAGTTTCAGATGGTATCAGAGAACTTTTTAATGCATATTCTATCTGTTCAACAATGGTTGATCAAGGATCGGCCTTACCTGGAAGTAGCTTACCAAGCACAAGTTGTGGTGTTGCCAGGGATAGACTAAAAGGCTTTGACAGATTTCTTCACGAGACATCACAGAGTCAGTCCATGGTGTCAGACTTAGACAAGTATTTAGAGGAACCAATCTTTCCTCGCAATTCTGATTTTAACATTTTGAACTGGTGGAGAGTCCACATGCCAAGATACCCAATTTTGTCTATGATGGCAAGAGATGTTCTCGGGACTCCCATGTCAACTTTGGCACCTGAATTGGCATTTAGCACAGTAGGAAGAGTGCTGGATTCTTCTCGCAGTTCATTGAACCCAGGTACGCGAGAGGCTTTAGTATGCACACAAGATTGGATCCAAAATGAATCAGGAGGTATGTTCTTACTTGGTGGTTTTTCTCAACACTTAGAATAATCCTAAATTCCTAATTCTTTTTATGCATTTTTCTTACTCTGACATCTTATCAGATGTAAATCCAACGCCAAGCCATTCCACTCTACCCCTTCTCCTTGAATCAAGTTAATTTTTCCCAGGTATTCTTCAGCAAAACTTGTATCAAATGTCTGTAATCTCTCTACTTTCGCTTGTTGAACATTGTGCTTAAAACTTATTTATGTGCAGTGTTCCAAGGTTGATTTTTCAGTTACTGGTTCACTAGTTACTTTTATCTTTTTGTTTTACGATTTCAGGTAGTATCATCAAAGAAGCTGTCTTTGAATTGTAACTGTACCTCGGTTCTCCTGTATCATTTCTTGTTGGGAAGTGATATATTGAAAATATTATGTGAAAAGCAATGTATATTAGAATAATGAAGTAGTTTTTATTTTTCATGTTTAAAGCTAACGCTTTTGCTTAGCCGTCAAATGTTTTTTATTGGAGTTTCATTCAGATGAATCTGATTTTGTATAGAGGGTTGCATGACCTTGATATCAAAGACGTCCCTTACATGTTTCACTATTCCTACAATAGGGCTGCACAAAGTGATGAATTTTGAATGAAGATCTTCAACAATTGCGTTATGGCATAGTTTTAACTGTCATTTCATCTTTTATCATCTCTATCAATTGAAGTTCTTACTTACACTTGCTCACTGGACCAGTTATACAACTATATATATGGTAGAGTAATTGCATAAAAACTACTTCCTTTGTTTTATATATTTATTGATGTTTAAGGTTAGTTCATACATTTTTTGTGTTTTTTTTATTACAGTTTTGATATTTTTATTATTATTATTATTATTATTATTATTATTATTATTATTATTATTAATTTATGGAATTTATCCTCCTATTTTAAAAGTGACAGTTTTGATCTCTCCTTTATATTTTTGAACTAAAAAAATGATGAATTTAAGTATTTTAAATGACATGACATACAATTATATAAAATAGAACCATGTAGATAGATTGATTAAATTATAAATATAAAAAATGTATAAAGTTGATAGCCAATTTTTAGAGCATTTTATTTAAATTTAATGAACGTTAATCATTTTACATCATTGTATTATATCTGATTTTATTTAAAGCATTTAACGTCGTCATTTTTAGTTAATAAATCAAACGAAGGAACCAAATTTATTGACTTTTAAAATAGAAATACTAATTTTGTGAATCAGTATAAATAAGGGATTAGAATTGCAATTAAACTTATTTTTGTAAGGAGTTAATACTATCTGTGATGATATGGGTAGATTATATCTTAAGGGATCATTTGATAGATAAAATAAGAGACATGACAAAAATAAGTTTTCATATCATGTTTGAATTTAGTGTTTGATGAATTAAAAGAAAATTATGTTAATCTAGAATTATATCATATTATGTCTCTTTAGTTGAAATTTTTATCTTTAACATGAGATGGGATATAAATAAATCAGTAGAATAGAATAAGAATAATAATTTTCTCAATTACTTTTATAAAATATAATTTAAAATAAAAATATTATAAATATAAAAATAATTTATAAAACATAATCTAAAATATAAAAATAAATCTAATTAAATATAAATATAAAAATAATTAATAGAATTTAATTTTAAAATTTAAAAATGAAATATTAATAATACATTTGAAAAATGTTTATGAATTATTTGTCTTTTTATATAATTTAATAGTTTAGTATTCAAAATTATAAAATATGAAAATTAATTGAAATTTTAAAATAAATATAATTTGTTTACAAGGGTACTTTTGTCATTTACATATAATATATATCATATCTTTATCTATATTATAACAAATGACATAGAATTATTTAGTTATTCATGATTTTTTTTAAATTAAATTGTTTATTTATTAGTATCAATTGATAATTTTAAATATAAAATTCTTTTATTACTTATTTATTTTTTTAGTATATCGTGTCAAAATAAAATATGTATCAACTACGTGACAAAATAAACGTTATCACGTGTGTATAAAACACAAGATATAATAATGTTTATTCTATTACTATTATATTTTTATCTAATTTTATATTATATTATATTTCTAAGAGTAATTAGATCTTAAAAGTTGAACCAATTATATTACAACTTTTAATTTTGATTAATATTTTATTTTATTTTTAATGTACACACTTAATCAAACTGAAGAACTACTATAAATTATTTAAAAAATTATTTATATATTCTAGATTAATATTATATGATATATCAAGGCTGGCCCAAGTATAAGGCAGCAGCCCATGGGCAAAGAAATTGTCTGTTAGTAGTATTTATAAAATTTTATCATTAGTTGCCTTAGCACAATGGTGAAGAGTGCGTGTTTTTAATTCCCTTGAGAATGAGGTTTGTTCCCTAGTTCAGCAAAGGTCTATTTTTATAAGGCCTCTGATTTTTCTATTACTTTATCTCACCTAAAAATTAATTAGCCACTAAAAGCCTCCCCTCAATATTCAACTTTTTTTTAACACCTCAATGTTCACCTTAAGCTATAACAAAAGCATCCTCTAAAACTTAAGTTCAAAATATAAGAAATATATTACATCAAGACTAAAATATTTAAACAAAACTATAAATTACATTACCCTAGAGCTAGTATATGTAAAATAAAAGAGTGTGCGAATGTGCTTTTTAAACTGTGACTGTTGGTGTATTACTTTTTTTTGTGTATACTGCGTATTGTTGAGTCAACGACAATAATAAAAATTTGAATATATTTTTCTACTATATTTTATTTTATATATAAAAATATCTTAGTTTATTTTACTTTTGGGTATTCTATTTTATCTTCCTGAGGTCATAAGACTATCAAAGAGAATTTTTTTTTCTTTTATATGAAGTTGTATAGTTGGAATGCAATCATATGTTGGTTTATTTACTTTTTAATAAATAAAAAAAATATTAAATTAATAAATAAAAAATAAATTGTATTAATAAAATCAATTTTATTAATGCAAATAAATAGATATACGAAATAAAAGAATGTGTTATAAAAGAGAATATAATAGAAAAATATCTTAAAAATTTTGCTTTTGAAAAGGAACGAAAAAAGATGGAACAAATACCCCCAATTGAGAGAGATTGCTTAAGCCAAAAGAATCCTGTTCGATATACAGCTTGTCTCACAAATGCTCTCCTCCATTCGTTGTTATCTTTTTGTCAATGCTCTCCTTTCCCTCACACACATACACAAGTTTCAAGGCCAAAGGAGTATCCTCGCCTTTGTATCTTCCCGGTTAGTTTTATCTTTTCCTTCTTTCTCTTTATTTTCCCATAGATAAATTTTGTGGTTTTTCTTGTTTTGGTTGAATTCAGTTGAATTTCTACTCCTGTGATGGTGACAGTTAAACCATAGATATGGAAAACTGCTTGTTTTTTTTGTTAATGTTATTTTCCTTGCTTTTAGACTTGGTTATATTCTTGTTTTATTTTGAATGAAGGAAAGTTCTACTATGATATTGAAGGCTAATACTTGAAAATCATTCTAAATTTTATAGAAGCTCAATATTGACATTAATTCGAAAGTAAAAGTTTACTATTTTCTTTTATGTAAGGTTTGAGAAATTTATTTATGTAAGGTTTGAGATATTTATTTAATAAGTGGCAATTTGGTAAAAATAAGACAACAAATATAAATGTCTCAAATTGACGTCAATAGATCATTATTTCGGTCTTAAAAACAAATATAATTATAAATTTCTACTATTATAAACTATTTATTAAATAAAGCATCGTATAAAATTGCTATTAAATTAAATAGTACAAATACTAACTATTTATTTAGTTAAACACTTTTTAATTGCAAAGAGAAACCATTCAAATAAATTCTTTTCTTGATTTGTGAATTGTGATGCTCATTCCACATTTGAGAACTTGTCAAACATAAAACGAAACCCATTTTTGACAAATTAAAACATAAAATTTTCAAACATTTGATTTGGCTTATTAATTAATACTCTCTCGGTTTTTTTTAATTATTATATTGGTATAAATTTTTTATTTCTATTTATTTATTGTTTTTAAAATTCATTGTAATATTAACTATTATTTTGTCAATAAAACTCTTAATTATTATTCAGAAATAAATTAATTAATTAATTAAATTAAATAATAAATGATGGTAGAAAAAGATAAATAATTCTATAAAAACATTAAAATATTTATTAGCTGTCTGGGTATACATCTAAAAAAACTGTAAAAAATACCACTATAGAGGGAGTATAAACATCATCATCAGCCTTTAAATCTCAACATAGACATTTCAAATCAAACAATATGCACCTATCATCTCTAACGAGAAAAAGATGATAAAGATGCCTCAAATAGAACGGTACAACGTTAACGTCATTTCTCACCAAGTAATTTGGGCTAAGTATGGACTAAAACTTTTGTGGTCTCAGTTGCAAATATAAAAGTCATGTGGGGCCAACTTTATCCACCTTTTAATTCTGAAAAATCATATAATTGCGGAAGTATACTTTGGGACTTACTGCAGGATGAAAACAAATTGTGTTTTCACTCAAAAATATATATTTGGAGAATACAAAAATTGTGTTTTTTATATGTGTAGTTTCATTATAAATTTGGAGCTGAGAGAAGTGGCCCAATTACGTGGCCATTGCGGGTCCGTACCTGTTTAACGTAGAATCCTACACTTCTTGCAATATCAATAATGCGATCTCCACTTGCTTTCATTTATTTGACAGATTAAAAAAACTAAGAATAGCTGCACAATGTAATTGCAATTTTTTCTTAGGTTACTACTTTTGACGCATTTATTACGGATTTGAACTGTAATAATTCTCTTCGCACTATTTAGTGAGTAAGGTTTTCTGCTAACCATTTTAAAACTATAGGTTTTCTGCTATAACCGTTTGGTTACTTGTAAGAAACTATCTAAATATCATCTCATTCTTGCGATTGTCTTTGAAAAATAACAATACTTTATACTTTTGGATTGAATCATCACTTATTAGTTGTGTCTTTGAGTGATCAAAGTATGTGAGAAAAGAGATCAAAATCAAATGCAAGAGAAAATCCTTAGACAACTCAATTATGTGCCCTCAGTTTTAACGTGGGATTAAGACTCTCTTTTGTAAAAAATTAGTTGATAATTTATAGCTCATTAAGTTAATTGAAATGTTTTTAACTGATTAAGTTAATTGAAGTATTTTGATACAATGAACAATTTTGTTTAAAAATATATTTTCAATTAAAAATAAATTTTGTATCAATTACTGTATTTTAAAATTATTAATTTGAAATTGATTTTTTTATTGATTTAAAATTTTAATAATATAATATATTTATTTAATTTTAAATTAAATAAATTAGTTTCAATTATTTAGTTCAAATATTAATTATTTTAAAACTTGAATTATTTATAAATAATTTAGAATTATAATAAATAAATAGTTTATTAATCTAGTATATTTTAATTTATTTAGCTAGTTTATTTATTTTATATTTAAAAAATAAATTATTTTAAATTATTGACAATAGAATAGTATTATTTTAAATTTTACACAAATATGAAAATTTATATGACGGCACATAAATATTTAAATAATTGATATATTTTTTTTACACCATAAGTTATGAACAAAATTATAGCATACAATTATGAATGTTTTGTATGGAACACATTAATATATTTAAATAAAAATACATTACAAGTACAGGGTTATCATTTGTGACTATTATAATTGAGGAAAGGTTCTATAAGCACCGTTTAAATGGCAGTAAGTAATTCGGAAAAAGCAAATGAAATCACCTTTGAGAAAATCTTTGTTTAAGTTGTTGCCAAAGCAGTGAAGCGTCACCCATCCAAACAATCTTGCTCACAATTTTTCGAGATTGAAAGATATATAGCCATGAGATTAACCAATGTTGCATCGATTCCGTGATGCATGTATTGGGATTATACCTTAGAATTTAACGTATTGGTCCCAACCTATAAATTGAAAGGATTATAAAAATTTATAGTTAAAAAAACTTTAAAATAGAAAATTCTAACACTAAAGAAATTCCTAAAATTTTTGTGGATTCAGTGAGATCTATAGATTTATTTTTTCAAAAAATTTTTTGACCTTTTCATATAAATTCAATTTTTTTTGACAAATAATTTTTTTCAATTTTTTCTTGATAAAAATTGATTTACAATTTTTTTTTTCAATTTAAAAAAAAATTCAGTTTTTTCAAGAATTGTTTTCACAAAATTTTGAGAAAAAAAATTTTGAATTTAAAAAAAAATATAAATTTCAAATTTTTTTTTAATTATCAAAATTAACAAAATATTAAGTTACGAGCTTCTGAGCTTCTCCATTAAACCTACAAAAAATAATGAAATAATAGGTCGAAACTTTAAAAAAAATTAAGACCAACAATGAATAAATATATAATATTATTGATCATTGGAGTTTATTTATTTTCCAAAATGAAAGTGTTGATAATTTTCTTTGGCAAAAGACATTAATAATATCATAGAATACATGCACTGCTTATAGAATACTACCAACAACACATGTAATGTTTTCAAAATTAAAATTGCACATCACTTATTAAATTCTATTGTATCTCTAATTAATGATATATTTATCACTCTCAAATCATTATACTCTATTTCTCATTTGTAGTGACAGAGAATATATTAATAATTAATAAGTTTAATTTAATAAAATTGATGTAATCTTTTTATTTATTTATTTATAATTTATCCTTAATTGTTGTTAAAATAAAATAGGATAGTTTTTTTGGTACTCATGAGAAAGGGTTGGTGAATAGGTATCCATATGAAAAAATAAATACAAAATTTAAAATACTAAATGAATAAAAAAAATAAAAAAATAATGTGATTTTAAATGATTGATTGTTGAATACTAATTTTGTGGGTGTATATGGTTGGTTTTTTTAAAAATCAAACCATATCCATTTAAAAACTATGATATGGATTAAGATTTATAACTAAATCAATTTTTTAGTTTAAAATCGGTCGTAAAATCGATTATGATAATTGATTTTGAAATATTCAATTTTAAAATCGATTTTTTTTCTTCTCAAAACTTGTTAAAATTTGGTTATTTTTTAATTGATTTGAAAACTTTGACATATGAAGACAAAACTATAAGTTTGAGCATATATTTTCTTTTCATCGCCTTAAACAAATCCTCGCTATATAATTCAATCAATAATGAATGTATGTAAATTACAGTTTATACACCGTATTACATTACAATCAGCTACACTCTCGAAATTTGACATTTATTCTCAGGTAAAATGATAGACAAAAAGACGAGAAATCAATAAAATATTTACAACATGGTGAAATATTAATAAAATATAATATATGACATTTATATAAATATTAAAGCAAAATAACGGTTGAACTTATATGAGATATCAACAGAAAAACAGAAAGGAAAAGCCTAAGATGAAAAAAAAAACTATTTGTACATAATAAAATAATTAAAAATAGTTCATGTTTTTATGCATTATTTTAAAACTAAAACTTTAGGTTATAAAGAAGGCAAATATATTTTTTAGGAAATGAGATTTTTGTTGTGAAAAGATAAGAATTTGTTAAGGTCGTGAAAATGGTGAAAATTCTACTGAAAACTCGTGTTACGGGAGAAATGATACAAAGGTTAATACTTGTAGAAATGGAGAATAAACAAAGTATTATTAAGTTATGAAGGGATTGAAATGTAGACAACGAATAGATAAATGAAAGAATAGAATTGGGGTTCAAGAATGGCTACCTCGTTGTTATCATTAAAATCGGCGAAAAAGCAACAAATTTTTTTGTTGCTATACTAATGAGAGAAATATACCATCTTACTAATTCCATTTAAATTGTATATAAATTACAATTTAAATAAAAGAGTTAGGATTCCAAGAAAGGATTTAGGGTTCAAATCAAAAAATAAAATATGATTGGATAATAATCGGATAAAATCTAAATCTAAAAATAAAACATGAGCAACTATCCAAATCCAAATGTTAATACTCGTAGAAATGGAGAAAAAACAAAGTACTATTAAGTTATGAAAAAATAGAAATGTAGAGAAGGAAAAGTTAAATGGAAGAATGGAGTTGGAGTACAAGAATAGCTACCTCGTTGTTGTCGTCAAAATCAGATAAAAAGCAACAAATTTTCTTATTGTTGTATTAATGAGAGAAAGAGAGCATCTCACTAATTCCATTTAAATTGTATGTAAATTACAATTGAAGTAAAGGAATTAGAATTTTAAGAAAGGATTTAGAATTCAAATCAAAAAATAAAATATGAGTAGAAAATAACCAGATAAAATTCAAATCCAAAAGTAAAACATGAGTAAATATTAAACCGGTTATAAATGAGTTGGATTATAACCATATGATTTTAATCAGATATTTAAAATGAGTTTATATCATATTATGAATTTGAGCATTATAACCGAATTTTTTTTACAATCCTACCTCATATGATATCAAAGTGTTCACCAATAAATATTGCAACTTCACTCCCTATCATAATGATTCATCCTACCCCATCTCTAAATAATCTTCACAATAAAATTTGTTGCCTCTTTATATATAACTTTTATCAAATTTCTTTTAGGGCAAAAATCAAAGAGAAAAAAAAACTAAGTTTCACAAATATTTCTTGGTATGCAAACTCTGAACCTATTATAAAAAAGAAATATTAGGAGGCAACAAATTATTTTCTCAAATGTATTATACCGCAGTCCCTTTCGGTTTTTTAGAGCGGTAATTATACCGCAGTCCCTTTCGGTTTTTAGAGCGGCTATTATGTCGTAGTCTCTTCGGTTTTTAGAGCGGCTGTTATGTCGTAGTCCCCTCGTGTTTTAGAGCGGTCGTTATGCCGTAGTCCCTTCGTTTTTTAGAGCGGTCGTTATGTTATGAGTGGTCGTAGTACCATATTGCGAATGAATTTAATCGTTATATTGAGAGTGACTTTAACCGTCATATTAAGAGTGGCTTTAAGCGTCATATTGAGGGTGTAATTCTAGAACGGTTTTCTACAATGCAGTAGAACTCCGATACAGTCATCTAGGCTGTTTTATCCTAGGGACTTCGTGGTTGATAGTCTGCCTTGCACAATTTGGGCAGTGCCGCGAAATGTCTTAAAGAGAACGACCTAGTCCGCGACTCAACCCAGTATCTTCGGTGGCATAAATTGTGATTTTTAATAGTTTTTAAAACTCAAATTCCAATGACATTCGTTGGTCTTTTTGAAAATCTTCTTCAAAAATAGAATTTTTTATAAAATTCTCCAATTTTCATGTTGATCTCCTAAACTTTTGTTGGTAATGTTCGTGAAGATTCATTCCCTGCAATTTAAAAATATTAAACTATAAATTAGAATAGAGAGGACTAATGTGAATCAACTTGAGTAGCTCCCAGCCAATCCCTCAACAAATTGAGGTTTTCTCGTCATTAATTGCACACCCATTGTACAACGAGCCAATTACCAAAATTTTAGAAATATAAAATATAATAATATAAAATTTGGTGAGTCAAAATATTTTTATCACACCAAAAACTCTTTAAAATGATAATATAAAAATAAAAAATAAAAAATAAAAGAAAATAATCTTAACTTATTCAAAATACTTTAAAAGTAATAATAGAGGAAAAACATAAAGTGAAAAAATGGAGAATATGAAAAGTCAGATATTGCAGTAAAATGAGGCTTGAAAGCGTTGCAAGTCATCCGAAGTGTCTCTCTCACATCAACCCAGCTGTTAAAACACTTTCCAAAAATTGACTCACTAAACCATACAACAAGTCCAGTTCCCTATTTTTGAGGCCACACTTGTCTTTGCTTCAACTCTCCGCTAATTTCCGAGGTGACATAATAATTTGCATGTGAACTTGTTCTATCTCACCACCCACCAATTTAATATTATGATTTTCATTTCTATAGTTGCCTTCTTTTTAATGCCGTGCCTCTCTTCATCATCAATTTTTACTTCTCAACTCTCTTCTCCCAATTCTCTGCCTTGTTTTCAGTCCAATGACCTTCAAAACGTAAAAAAACTCCAACTACAAAAGATTGAGCTTATCCCCATCTTCATTCGTTTGGTAATAGTACTATTAACGCTATTCTCTCCATTTTAAACTTTTTTTCTTAGCGGTTAGAAAATTTCCTTCATTTTCTTCTTAGCGAAGTTTACATGTGAAAACATTTCAATGTTTCACATTGTAAAATTTGTTTAAGGTTGAACTGTATTTTTGGTTACTTTATTTTATTAGATTTACGAAAATAGTTTACTTTAAAATTATAGTTTTTGGTCTATGTTTCTTATATTTGTTGCGATTTTGATATCAAACTAAAATTTAAATCTATAAAATGGTGTTTTTAGTCTAAAAATAATGATTCATAGTCCCAATTATAAATTTAGAGAGAAAATAAAAATTTTAGAGAAAAAATCACCATTTTTTTAGATTAAAGTCACAATTTAAGAGAAAAATTATGCTTTATAATTAAATTTGCAATAAATGTAAAAAATATAGATATGAAAAGTTTCTTTTTAAAATAAAAGAATTATTTTTGTGAATATATTAAAATAAAAGGACTAAAAGTATCTACAGTTAAATCTTATTTTAATTTTATTTCTTAAAAAGAAAAAGAAAATAATAGGCTTTAAAAAAAACAATTATTTATAATTTAAAGAAAAATGAAAATGTCAAAAAAAATATAATTTGGACAACTTGTCAAAATTGAATTCACTTTTTGTTTATGATATTGCACTTGTATTGTAATGCTAGTTGTTTGTGAAATTAGTAGCGATAAGTGGATTAGTATTGAGTATGTTTGGGAATTTGATTTAACTAAAATAGTTATTGAGTAAAGTTGTGTTTTAATATAGTTGATAGAAGGAGAAAGCATATATGCCAGGGAATACATACAATGGTGATTCAAATCATATACCGGGGCGTGTAGAAAGGCTATTAAGAGAGAGAGAATTGAGGAAAAGTGGAAGAGAAAACAATGGAAGTGAAGTTATATATTTGGAGAAGGAGGAGAAAAATAATGTATCATCATTATTAAGAAGTGGTGAGAGGCAAGAAGATGTTGTTGTGAAAGCGGAAGGTTGTTATAATAACAATAATAATAGACAGAGGCTTTTGGTTGTTGCAAATAGGTTGCCCGTGTCGGCAATTAGGAAAGGTGAAGATTCGTGGTCTTTGGAGATTAGTGCAGGTGGCCTCGTTAGTGCTCTTTTAGGTATGCATATCTTGCTTTCATTTTATTTTATTTGGATACATGCTTTCATTTACTACCACTAATTATACCGTTAAAATTATTCATCTACGCTTAATTTCCGTAATATACACGAATTTAATTACGAACATATGTGACGTGTGAGAGATATTTTAAGAATGTAACTAGAAAAAAATCCACTTCATTCATTTGTACTTCATATATTTCGTATTCTCATCAAAAGGTTTTTGGATTTAATCTAAATACATCACCTAAATATTTTTTGCAATGGCTCCACTTTAATCAATTTCGGAGGAAATAAGTACAATAATTAATGTAGTTCTTAAAATGGGAGGTTTGTTATCAGTGTATGATAACTTGATGTTTTAAATTAGGAGTATTTCATAGTGAAAAAATAATTACCCCCTTTTTTCTCTCAAAATATAAGAGTTTTTATCTACCTCTTGTTAAGACTTTAGTTACTTTGTTGTTGAACTCTAACTTGCTAAGAAATTTTTCTTCTATGAATCAAACTAGACGGTTAAATTACTATATATATCTTTTTAAGTTTTGGTTTTTAGACATCTCAAAATAAAAATAAAAAATTCTTAAAATCATTGTAATTGATTTTATGGTCTTGAAAATTTTGCATTGAAAATAACAAATTTTAAGCTTTTAAAAGTCTGAAAACATAAGTTCCAAAGCATTTTTAATATAAAATTTCTAATTTTAGTTTTTTAAGAAGTTTGAAAACATAAGTTCCAAGCATTTTTAATATACAATTTGGAATTTTAGTTTTTTAAGAAGTCCTCCAAAGATATTTGTTAGTATTTCGCTTGATTTTATTTAATATTTCTTTATCGTTTGATAATAAGATCGATATATTTATTTTTTATTGATACAATATTTATTTTAGATAAAATTTTATCTATTTTAGTGTTGAAATTAGTAGAATATATAAACTCATATTCTAATATCCTATATCTACCATTTTCAAAACTATAAGTTATAAAATCTTATCTAAATTAAATATTTGATTCATACCTGTGAAAAAATATTTATAGAATCATAGCGTGCTAAATTTTTATTAAGTAAAAGTTTTTTT
>JBBPBS010000417.1:4677291-4754099 GCA_037974835.1 Cicer judaicum
TTTTTTTTTTTTTTTTTTTTTGTGGGTTAAAACAAGACTTTATTCTTGGGTCGGCCTTAGGAGAACGAGAGAAAGCAAAAATTAATTATAACAGTGACTTGGAGTCGCTTTTATTGGATGCTAGACACTTGAATTTTTTTTCAAAGACTAAGACTTCCTTTGTCACAGTTATTTAAAGCGTAATACTTTTAAACAAAATCATCACTTTTAGAAAAAATCATCACTTTTAAAAGTTTTGATTAACTTGTTACAACTTTTAAAATTAATCAGAATTTTAAAAAAATCTTAAAATAAATAATTATTTTTTGAGTAGCTTTAGATAAAAATTATTTTATAACTGATATTTTTAAAAAGTGAATTTCTAATTACGTTGGATAAATACAAAACAACTTTTGATATTTTTTAAAATCTCTGACGAATAATCTCTAAATTGTTAAATAAATAAAATTATTTTTTTTTTCAAAAGGAAGAGCACTAGTGTTATTTGGATATATCTGATATCACAACATTACTGTGTTTTTTTTCTTTCTTAAATAAAGGTGTGAAGGAGTTTGAGGCAAGGTGGATAGGTTGGGCCGGTGTGAATGTTCCAGATGAGGTTGGACAGAAGGCACTCACTGTAGCATTAGCTGAAAAGGTACTCGAATTCTTAGGGGTTTTCAATAAAACAAAAAATTGATCAAAGCGGCATAACTTAACCGAATTGATTTATAAAAATTGAGAACTAAATGTGTTTTCAAACCGTTTATTAACCAAGTTTATTAACCAAACTGCTTTTTAAAAATTAAAATTGAACTGATTTTTAATTCAAAAAAATTAAATCAAACTGATATTTAGTTCGAATAAACAGGACTCAAATTTGTTCTTTAGAAGTAATTATAGATATTTATGTAAAATTTAGTCTATAGGAATAAAAAAAACAAAGTTAAAATCAGTTCAGAGTAATAAACTGTTTTACCGATTTATAAAATAGTTCAATTCGATTTTTTTATTAAAAAATTGGTTCGATTTAATTTTTCAAATTAAAAAATGGATCCATTCAGTTTTAAAATGATTCTAATTCAGAAATGAACTTTGGCCAACCTCTGAATTATATTGAATCAACATTTTGATCTTCTAAATTATATAGATTGAAAAATTGAGGTCCTTAAATTTTGTGCAAGTAAACACATCACTGCTTCCCAGAGTGAGATGAACGGAGGGACTAATTTGATCAACTTTGTGATAAGTAAAGGAATTTTCTGAAATTTTGATAAAATGGGGGATCAAGTTGATATGAGTACCAAATTTTAGGAACCAAGTAGGGTATTTAGTCTTTTCAATTGAAATGAAGATTTTGTAATTTCGAAAATTTGGGGCCCAAATTATCTAATTCTTACAATTTCCATGATCAAAGTAGTGATGTAAATGATTTATGAAATTTTGTAGTCCTCATCTTGCTTGCATTGCAGAGGTGTATACCAGTATTTCTAGATGAAGAGATTGTTCATCAATATTACAATGGCTATTGCAACAACATCTTGTGGCCCCTTTTCCATTACCTTGGACTTCCACAAGAAGACCGTCTTGCAACGACACGTAGTTTTCAGTCACAGTTTTTGGCCTATGAGAAAGCAAATCAAATGTTTGCTGATGTAGTAAACCAACACTATGAAGAGGGTGATGTTGTTTGGTGCCATGATTACCATCTTATGTTTCTTCCAAAATGCTTAAAGAAATATAACACCAAAATGAAAGTTGGCTGGTTTCTCCACACTCCATTTCCTTCTTCTGAAATTCATAGGACTCTGCCATCTCGTTCCGAGCTCTTGCATTCCGTTCTTGCAGCTGATTTAGTTGGGTAAGTTATAACTTGCTGTCTGGTTTAGGAATCAGAATTTCCCCACTCTTGGTTTGAATGTTTAATACTATTGTATAGGAATTTGGTATGACTTTGTATGAAGCTGATCATTTAGTTTCTGGGAGATGTATTTATCTACTAGTTTATGTTGATGATATAGTTTATGTGGACGATATAATGATTATGAGAAAATATCTTAGTTGATGAAACAGTTCAGTAATTTTCGAACTAAAGACTTGTAGAGGCTCAAATAATTCCTAGATCTCGAGTTGGCTTAGTAGAAGAATGGAACTGTGCTTTTGTAAAGAATAGATGCATTAAATATATTGGAAGAAATAAACATGATCAAATGTAAACTTAACAATCCTATTTTTGTTTGAAGTGTATTTCTTCTTCCAGATTTTAAATCTTGCAATGTTCTCCCTTGTGATGTATCCATCTTCCGTTTAATCATTTTCATTTTTCTATCAATCAATGTTCTGATTTGGATATGCGCATTTTTTATTGCACAGTTTTCACACCTATGATTATGCAAGACATTTTGTTAGTGCCTGTACTCGCATCCTTGGACTTGAAGGTACACCTTATGGGGTTGAGTATCAAGGGAAGCTAACTCGAGTTGCCGCAGTAAGTGCCTACACAATTTGTTCATAAACTCACTCTTGCTCGCTGACTTTAGCATTTATTATTTAAAGTTAATTAAAATTTCACCAATTTGAAGAGAAGTCTGGGGGGAGACAGAAAACAATTCTTTGAATAAAACTTCATTTTGAGCAACCAATAACCGCACTGAACTTAAACAAATTTATTCTGTTGCCCTTGAATGTCAGTTTCCAATTGGTATAGACTCGGAACGATTTATACGGGCACTGGACCTTCCTCCAGTGCAGGATCATATCAAAGAATTGCAAGAAAGATTCAAAGGCAGAAAGGTATATATGTTTTACTTTGTAGTGAAATGTTTAAATCATATAACTTATTGCACTTGTTAATCCTATTAATTTTGAAATTTATCCTGATTTTGAATCTTACTTAATACTCTTTATAGTTAGGGGATTCATTCTTATTTTGACAAAGCTGAAAACATCTAATAATCTTCGAGATAAAATATGTGATGCTTAAGGAAACATGTTGGATGGCACCGGAAGAGAAAATGGTGTTAAAAGACATTGAATCCTAAACACGATATTACTTTATATTGCATTCTTGTACTGAAGATGCTGCATTCCTCCTTTTTAAGTTGTATTTGTTTGATATGTAGAGCCATGATTCACATTTCATTTCTTATCAAAGCTAACTCTAATTTGATTTGGTTCTATGAATTGAATTATTCTGTCTTGAAAGGTGATGTTAGGTGTTGATCGCCTTGATATGATTAAAGGAATTCCTCAGAAAATTCTAGCATTTGAAAAGTTTTTGGAAGAAAATGCTTATTGGCGCGACAAAGTAGTATTGCTTCAAATCGCCGTCCCAACAAGAACCGATGTTCCTGAATGTATGCTACTTATTTTATTTGTTGTTGTGTCATCAAGAGTACTTTTTTCTTCAATATCGGCTGCTCTTTTTAATTTTCCTATTGTTTCTATTTCTACAAGTGGAAGATCAATTATTTACAACTAGTGGTAGCAACACTTTCTATAATACCATCTTTTCAACACTCACACTTTTATTGGGTGAAATTCACGTGGTTTCCGCCACTTTCAAAATGGGTCCCTTGTATTGTAGGACTCATATGAATTTTATTCAATTAAAGAGTGACTATTGGAAAGAGAGTGCAAAAATTCAATGGAATAATTTCTTAGATCTATTCATATGACTTATTTGGTTGTGTGTTGAATCTTATGTTTAAATTTTTCATTAGTGAATAATACTCTCTCTAGTAACTATTATAAGCAAAAAAGTGACATCAAATCTTGGTCACTATTATAAACAAAAGTTAACTACTTTCGATCATTTAATGCTAATATTCCAAATATACCTTTACTTTAATAAAAAGCATTTAATGTGTGTAGTTGAGTCTTTGACATTCAAAGAGACAATTTAAAAAATCTGAATTATGTTATATGTAACATCTAGAAAATTAATTGTACTTAACTAATTTTCTTAATAATCATGGAAGTAGTTATTTGCTTATAATAGTGACCCAAAAATGTATTATTGAATAGAGTGCACAATCACTTTAAATAGTGTAGCACTATTATTATGCCACATTGCCAATTTCACTTGACTTCTTTCATAAATTATATCTCGAATCTTGAGACTTCCTGTCGTCTTTGGAATTTGTTTGAGAAGTTTTTTATGTGGGAGCATATATACTGGCATGAAATTGGTGTGTTTACTCTATTCTGTTGATTTTGGTGTATGGTTCTACTTTTTGGTTTCTGAATCATGACTGGACTTTATTTCTTGTATGACATAGATCAAAAGCTTACAAGTCAGGTTCATGAAATTGTTGGTCGCATCAATGGTAGATTTGGATCATTGACTACTGTTCCTATACATCACCTGGTGCGTTCTTGATATAACCTGATCGAAATTATATTAATGCTGACTTACCATCACATATACATCTTATTTTTTCAGTGGACAATCCATTTAGCAGTGCTGCTTGTGTTTCATTTTGTTAGTTTCTGTCATGATATTTGTTTCCCTTAACTCCTTTCGAAAATAAATTTATTTTTTGAAGAATGAAAATGGGAAGTATATATTACCTTTTGAAACGAAATGATATAATCAGTCCAATGAGAGTGAGGAAAATATTTGAATTCCATATTGTCCAAATCAATTCATCACTAGATAGAAAGAAAATGAAGAGCAATCTGGATTACAATTTTGCAAAGGTTTGAGGGTGTGTCCCTTCTAAGTCCAAAAGGCCCTAACTCTCAAAATGACAGGATACCTGTCTTTCTTAACCGCTCCTCTTATTTATAGGAGACATGCCCTCACTCAGTTGTATTTTTTCTTAATAGACCTTTCATGTAAGGTGAAAAATGATTTCTACTTATAAACACATTTTAAGGCTATATCTCCTCCAATGTGGGACTCTCAACTCTCAACGCAACATCTCAGACTTCGAGATTAGGCCTAACTCAATGTCTCAACCCAAAAGCTAGTTCAAGAGATGAGTATTGCCCAAACCTTATAATGACTATTGTGGCCAGTTCTCTGGTCGATATGGAATCTCAACAAAAACCAAATATGAAATTTCAGTTTCGTTATGTTTTAACTCCATTCTTTCTAATTCACATCGAACATAAAACACCCTCTTATTTTGACTTTATCACACATTTCTATGAAACCAAGTTGTTCTTTTTCTCACATGTTAATAAAGGTAAGAGCATTTACCAATTACTAGTAACTACGACTCATTTTGTCAAATATTATATTGCCTGATTTTCCTGATTTATTTTAGGAATGTTAATGTATACAATCAAAGAGATACACTAATTCCTAATTCACCCCCCTCAAATTGATGCGGTTGGTCAAGAAGCATCAATTTGCTAACAAGGAACTGATGGCGTGGGCGTGGAACAACCTTGGTAAGAATGGCGACAACTTAAACCTGAGTATTGATGTGAGGAAGTGATATAACACAATTATCATAGGTCCCATGAATAGAATGATAATCGACTTCAATATGTTTGGTGTCCTTATGAAAAATAGGATTTGCATCAATCTGAAAAGTACTTGTATTGTCAACATAAAGAAACGTGGGCTTCGTTTAAGGAAATTCAAGTTCAGCCAAGAGACCACAAAGCCAAATTATCTCAGAACAAGCAATATACATGGCATGATACTCTTTCAGTAGAAAATTTAGAGACTCCTGCTTGCTTCTTACGTTTCCATGAAATCAACGAAGAATCAATAAACATCCATCAATCGGCGAGTGTCAAGACACCGGCCCAATCAACATCACTATAAGCAATCAATTTGGGAGTTGTCCTAGTAGGAAAGGATAGACCTCGGTGAGAGGTACCTTTCAAGTAACGAATTATACGATGAACTGCAACTAAGTGAAGATGACGAGGAGAGTGCATGAACTGACATTCCTGCTGGACAACAAATGATATAGGGCAAGTAATGGTCAAGTAATTAAGACTTCTCATGAGTAGTCGATACAATAAAAGGTTAATAAAGAGTTAGTCAAAATGTCATCCTCATCATGGTGATACATAATATTAGCTTCAAGAGGAGTATCCACCATATTAGTATATTGAAGGCCAACCATATAAATTAGCTTTGTGACATACTTATGATGGAGAAACATGCCCTTAGAGGTAGAATGAACCTCAAGGCCAAGAAAATAATGCAAATTACCCAAGTCTTTCATATGAAATGAGACTTGTAATTGATGTTTAAGTTCTTCGATTGATGCTTGATTAGAACCAATAATAACCTTATCATCAACATAAAGAAGAAGAAGAACAATGCCCGTAGAAGTGCGATGAATGAATAGTTTTTGAAGAACAATGTTTTGTAACGGTTGAGAGAACCATCAGAATTTAGATTTTGCAGAATACACCTATTTACTTCCTATGGGTTTGGTATTAGGAGGACAAAAAACGATATCTCATGTGAAATTTCTTGAAGAGCTTGGCGTTCATCTATCATTGCTTTTACCTAACAAACATCTTTAACTGCCTGTGAGAAAGATGTAGGAATAAATATACCAGATAGAGTTGCAGTAAGAGAAGTATGTGAAGAACTATATATATTTGTCTGGTGAATATCTATCAGGTGGGTGGATTACTCTTGTAGAGAGGCGTCGTGCCAGTGGAATAGGTTTATGTGGTGAATCAACGTCGAGAAAAGTAGTCGGAGCCTGTTGTCTGGGTTTTCTGACATAGACAAGACTTACTATTAAACTTTGTGTAGAATGAGGCAAAACAGAAAAAAAAAAGTCTAGAAGAGTAACCATATCATTAGAATTAGAAGAAAAACAAGGAAACATAAATTTATTAGAATGTTTTTTCACATTCCTTGATATTCGGAAGCGATGGTTAGTAATATCATAACACAAAAAACCTTTGTGAAAGTTACTATAACCCATAAATGCACATTGGACAAATTGAGCTCCATGTTTATGTCTTTCAGCAGGAGGTAAGTGAACAAAGCACGCACACCAAGAAAGGAGAATCAAAATCTAGAACTGTAGATGGAAGATGATTGGTTAAGAAAACCACCACCATGGAGGTAAGTGAACAAAGCATACACACCAAGAAAGGAGAATCAAAATCTAGATGGAATAGATGATTGAGAAAAGTAATGTCGTTGTTATATCAAACAAGTGACGATTTTTTCGCTCTGCAATACCATTTTCTTGGGGGTATTGGGACATGAACGTTGAGATACAACGCCTTTTTGCTACAAATAATCCTAAAACTCATGCGACATGTATTAACCACCAAAATTAGAGTGAAAGATTTTAATGCTAGTTTAAAACTAATATTCAACATAGGCTAAAATTTTCTTAAACATTGAAAAGACTTCAACCTTAGAAGAAATAGGAGACAAACCGCAAACATCACTATGAATTATCTCAAAACATTTGGAAACATGATGAGCATCAGAAGGAATATGACGTGTTTTACTTTTAGCAAGTTTGCAAACCGAACAAGGAGCAGAAGAATTAGAAATGACATATTTATTTCCCAACAAACAATTTTTAACTAAATTAAGCAAAACACTAGAATTTAGATGCCCCAATTTTCTATGCCAATCCTCATACATATTCAAAACACCAACTGAAGCGAAAATAGTATGCCTATTTTAGTCCTTTTCACAATCACCTTCCCTGATACCTGATACTGCACAAGACAATAAGTTTACAATTGTTGTCCACTAATTGACCAATAGACAATAAGTTTGAAGTAAGTCTAGGAGATAAACACATTCCGAAAATTAGAGTTTATGTCACTGACATTAGTGATAGGAAGAGTATTGCCATTAACAATTTGATTTTTCTAAGTACCGTGATAAGAATATATATTGTGCTTGTGCAAGTATTCAGAAGAGCCCGTCATATGATTGGATGCCCCAAAATCAAGAAACCATGGATGAGAAACAATAGAGGACTTGCCCTGAATGCCGAAGGCTTAAAGTACCATTTGTTGAATCATTTCTGTAGAACACCACCATTAGTTGCACCATTGATGGAAGGACCAATTGTGGAGTTGGTAGAAGCATGAAATGCCTGCACCGGACGCTGTTCGGGTCGTGGGGGACGCGTGGGACAATCAAAGTTGATATGACCATGGTACTTGCAATAATTGGAAACATTCTTACTGCAACTTCAAGTTACATGTCCAAATTGTTTGCAAGAAAAACATTGGACCTATCGCATATCACTACTTTTACCTCTACTTAGGGCAACATAGTAAACCGTCACAAGTTCGGAAAGAGCTGCATCGACGGGCATGGTTCCTTGAGTAAGTAGACGTTGCTCCTTCCTGAGAAGTTCACTAACACATGCATCCAATGAAGGAACCGGGTTCCTATTCAACAAAGCACCTCAGACAACCTCAAACTTTGAGCGACGTTTGAGGAGAAATTGATCATGCTTACTAGTGTTATAAAATTCTTGAACATCCAAAACTAATTAATAGAAACTTCTCGAATAACCAACTAATAATGATAAAATCATAAAATTAAATACTACGTGCTCTATATATAAAACTTAATGAATAACTAACTAATAGAAACTATAACACACTACCAGAATTATTACTCGTAACATATTGGACACCGACACTTTTCCATATTTGAAGTATCTGCCCTTCATAGATTACAAGTCTTTAATTGACAGAAGACTTTGTTATGTCAGCCAATCTCATGATTTTGTTTGATTGTGCAGGATCGTTCTCTTGACTTTCATGAACTATGTGCTTTGTATGCAGTTACTGGTAAAACTTGTGTACTTTTACATTTTATTTTTTAGCTTTACAACAACCTTTTCAATGAATAACTTCTTGCAATATTGTCAATCATCGGCATTATGAAGTTACAAAGCTTAATTTTATGTCTTCAATTTAATGCTCTTGTTTAGAAAAATGATTCTTAAGGCTCTTTGTATAGCATGGAATTTTAGAGGTAAATCACAGGGATCAGATATTAAATTTTGCAGTAAATTGGTTCATTTTTCTGGTTTGTATTTTCATTTCATGTAATGCACACAGAAAGTTACAAGAGTTTGGAACTGATTTGAGAGGTTATGACCTGAGAGTCTGAGATTGTAAGTTTTCTTCTAATCGTATTCATACCCACTATGTTTTACACAGATGTAGCGCTAGTCACATCTTTAAGGGATGGAATGAATCTTGTCAGCTATGAATTTGTGGCCTGCCAGGAGAAAAAGAAAGGGGTTCTCATTCTTAGTGAAGTAATTACAGAAACTTATTATTCTTCTTATTATTTACATTTTACTTCATTTTGTCAATTCAAGCTATGTTAAGTTAGAGTTATTTTATAATAGACATATAATTTCAAAAGGTGTTAGAATTGGTCCTGGCAAAACTGTATTGATTTATCCAGTTTAGAGATATAAAACCAATGCTGAGTTTTTCTATTTGACAGCTTAAGCTTTTAGGATAGTGTGTTTTTCACATGGTATGTATGCTATGACCAAATTGTCGAGATTTAAGTCCTTGCTGCCTACATTCTTCCAAATTAAAGTTCAATTTAATTGCAAGATAGATATCGTGGCTTGTGTATTAGATATAAGCTTTCAGGAGAATTGCTCCTCTCCTTGAGACCTCGTAGAGAAAATATAAATTTAAAAATTGATTCTTGCCAATTATCTTCTAGGGAGAAGAGTGATACACAAAGAAAATGTTGAGTTTGTAATCCATTTCGTATGCTATGATAATAACCACCATAATTAATTATTCAAATAAAGTTATGTTTTCTATTGCTAAATCAATCTTTTTACTGATTTCTGATTAAACTTTCACCTTTTACGTGTTTTAAATAAATGAAAGGTATTATGTTTCATCTTTTTGTAGTTCCAATGATACATAGAAATCTTTCATCTGTGGTATAGATAAATTAATATTCGCCTGATATTTGTTATGCTTCTTGTAGTTTGCTGGTGCAGCCCAGTCTCTTGGTGCTGGGGCGATTCTTGTCAACCCCTGGAATGTTACAGAAGTTGCTACTGCAATTGCCAGGGCTTTGAATATGCTACCTGCGGAAAGAGAAAAGAGACATAAGCATAATTTTCTTCATGTCAAATCCCACACTGCACAAGAATGGGCAGGAACTTTTGTAAGGTATGCATATTACTTTTTGGATTCACGTGTTCTATGTTTTTTTACCTGAGCGCTTAATCTCTTTCCTGTTCTTCTCCACTTCCATAGCCCCCTACATCTACACATAAAATAAATCATCATCTCGTAATACCAATTTATAGAATGCACAATTGCTTTATCTCTGTTAATCGAATTTGAATTTGTTTTCTTGTGTAAAAACAAATTGTTTCCTTTACATATGAATTCACCTAAAATTACTAATCTTCGTTTTGTGCATTTCCAGTTGGTTATCACTTTGTTCCTTTCTTGTTCCAAATTCCTTATTTAGTTTTTAAACAATTACTCTACAAATTCATATGGGGTGATGGTGACATGTTTGTCGTGATTAATCATCCTAACCGTCTTAATCCAACAATCAGGGGATAGAGTTGAAGAGAGGCAGTTTACGAAAGAAAACATAGCACGTGAATCCTAATAAAATTGGTATAATCAATTTTAATTTCAAGATAGCATCTGTACTTTCTTGACGGTAAGGATTGAGCGATTGTAAAAGGTTGATATTTTTATTTTTGTCAAAGTGTGAACCATGAGGGAGAGGATGAGAACAAATGCAGATAGCTAGTATACATCAAAGACAAGGTGCCGAATGTGCAGCAGCTTAAGGGAAAATAATTCTCAACCGTTCATTTTAATCGAATGGTTGATACGTACTCCTCTCATCTCTCACAATAATATCTTCTCTCATTTGATACATGTCTCTGAAGGCTTCTATTGCCCGTGATAAATCTGCAAATATATGCAGCGAGAATCATGCTTAAAAACGATGTCTGTTTATTTATTGCTTCTGCATGATAAAAATATTAGGAAGACATGATGATGTGTGATTGTAATTTAATAACCAAAATATGTAAGTAAAGAAATACATCTCTTGCTTTGATTTTCAGGAAGATCCACATTACCTTATGAATCTTTGAATATTTGCAGCGAACTAAATGATACTGTTATTGAGGCACAACTAAGAACAAGACAAGTTCCACCTCCGCTTCCAACGGAGATTGCGGTTAATCGTTATTTGCAGTCAACTAATCGATTGCTCATTTTGGTATGCTGTCTCACATTGAAGTTCATGACTTCTCTGAAAGTCTTCTTTGAATTTGAATTGCATACATACAGATTTTTTATTATATTTGCAATAAAATAACCATATAACATTTCCAAAATATGAAATAATTAGAGGGAAATTGTAATTTATGGAAGGTTAGATATTTTAGATCTTTTAGTATTTTGTGGGAATAATATATTTTTCTATCATCAGGTAGTTTTTTTTGTCATTGACTATTTTTTTGCCCCATCACATGAAACTTGGTGTGCCACACTAATTACACCTACTAAAGCGAAACATTATTATTGAAAAACAATTTTTTTGTTCTTTTAGAATGTTTCACTAATAATAAGTGATAACTATCAATTTCACAAACTCTCTAGTTATTGACTCCGGCCCACAAGTTGGAGGGATAAAAAATATTTATAATTTAAAAGGCATAAAAAAACAAAACCCCTAAAATTTTGTGGGTTTAGTGGGCCTAAAGGTCCACTTTTTTTAAAATAGAATCAATTTTTTTTCGATAAAAAATGATTTACAATTTTTTTTATTTGAGAAAAAATTCTATTTTTTTCAAGATTTTTTTTTTAATTTTTCTCACAATTTTGAGAAATTTTTCGAATGAAATAAATTTTGAAAATTTTTCAAAAAAAAATCTCAAAATTAACAAAATGTTGGGGCCTTTGAGCCCCCTCTCTTAAGTCTCATGAAATAATGGGCATTTGGGGGCTTTTTTGACAGCTTTAGTGATAACCTAGCAAGTAGCATCTATTATGGATTATTGATTTCCTGCATTATTATTTGCACTGAGGCTGGTTATTCACATACAGGGATTCAATGGAACTTTAACTGAACCAGTTGAGAAAACAGGTGATCAGATTAAAGAAATGGAACTTAAGGTGCATCCAAAATTGAGACAACCATTGAAAGCACTTTGCAGTGATCCAAATACCACAGTAGTTGTGCTTAGTGGAAGTGGTAGAAAAGTCCTAGATGATGTAAATTTTGGACCATTACTTGTTTTCTTTGTGAATTGTTATACGAATCCACTTGTAACGTTTTCCTATAACAGAACTTCAAAGAATATGACATGTGGTTGGCAGCAGAAAATGGAATGTTTTTACACCCTTCAAAGGGTGAATGGATGACAACAATGCCGGAGCATCTGAATATGGAATGGGTCGACAGTGTGAAGGTGATCAACTCCTGATTTTAAATGTCGATTCTTTTGAACTGATTTCCTTCATGTCATTGACGAAATTTCTGATCCTGCGTTTCAGCATGTTTTTGAGTACTTCACGGAAAGAACACCACGGTCACATTTTGATTTCGAAGAGAGGGAAACTTCACTTTTATGGAATTACAAATATGCAGGTGCTTGAATTGTTCATAGGTAGATTTCATCTTTTGGTTTTCAATCTCTCTTTCCTGTTACTGATGATTCTTTCATTTCAAGCAGATGTTGAGTTTGGAAAACTTCAAGCAAGAGACATGCTGCAACATCTCTGGACAGGTCCGATTTCTAATTCGTCGGTTGAAGTTGTTCAAGGGAGTCGATCTGTTGAGGTTAGAGCTGTTGGTGTTACAAAGGTAATCTCGACAAATGTAGACCTTGATCTATGAATTAAATTCAAGTTAGATTTTTTTGGAGACATGACTCTTGAAAATGAAGTACTAAACTGAAAGGAAGTTTATGTGTCCTAAGTAGTATGGTGTTTAATGTTATTGAAAATATTTTGAGGAAGCTTGGATCACTAAGCAGATGTGGGGATGGAATTATTAGTGTTTCTAATAACTTATTTTCACAGTTGTATTTTCATAAGAATGTTTTTGTACATATTTAAATGTTGACTCCAATTTTTTTTTGGTTATAATCAGGGAGCAGCTATTGACCGAATCCTGGGTGAGATAGTTCATAGTAAATCCATGACATCGCCAATTGATTATGTTCTTTGTATAGGACATTTTCTGGGGAAGGTGAATTTTACTTTCATTTATAATTATTGTTTTTTGAAACTTATTTTTATTATATATTTTTATCTCGTATTATATATATTCCTCTTAATGATATGCCCATAATATGCAAGACTTTCTAGTGTCTATTAGCTCATCTACATCGTTAAGTTCTATGCTGCATGTTGAAAGTAGAAGTCTGAATTATGGTGTTTGCAAAAATTTCATGCGATCAAACTTGAATCAATTTTTATTGATTCAAATTACAATTTATAAAATGTTAGTTTAATTTTAATATTATAAAGTTATATTAAAGTAACAAATTATATTAAAATATTATATATAATCTACTACAAATTAATATTATAAAATAGTAATAAAAATAAATAAAATTAAACAAATAAGTATAATTAAAACAATCAAATAATAGTTAATACAATATCTCACATCAATAAAATATAAATATTTATTAAAATTTATATATTTGGTTTGATTCGTTTTTTAAAAATGAATTCGAAATCCAATTCGTTTTGTGCAATTTTCACAAGAAAATCTAAACACATTCAATAATATTCGATTTTGTGTAGTTTTTAATTGATTGGTTTGCGGGTTTTTTTCCAATTTGTTTAGATGTGAACACCTCTTAGATAAAATGACTAAACTAAGGTGAAAGTCCAATAAACTTAGACCTTTTGGACCATTTAGACTTCTAAGGCCCAATATGTTAACACTCCTCCAATTGGGCACATGCAAAAAATCTAATATGGTATTAGAGTTCAATATGGTTGGCCTAATAGCCAATGTTGATCCATAAAAAAAATCTAAAAATTCAAAACTAGACCCAACAAGTAAACAAATAAGAGAGGTAAGTGTAGCCACACATCCTGACCCACTTGAGGACAATCCTAAAAGAAGGAAAAAAAAAACCCTCTATATTTTTAATTTTAAGGTCCCCAATATTCCAAATTTACCTCGTTTGTATCCTCCAATCTAGATGGGATTTCTCTAGATTGACTGAACCAAATGTTACCTATATAAACATATTTTAAAACGCTTCATCTTTTCCAATAAGCAAACCTAAAACCCCTAAAGATTACCTTTTTTCACGGGATATGTGTTTGAATACACAATCTTATCATCCATTGACGATTTCAACACTATTGTAGTTTGGAAGCAAAGATAATGTAGGCAAATGATATTAATAGTTGTCTGTTGATGCCATAGATCAATTGTATACGAATTATATGGTTTTATGTTTTATAGATGATACCGATAGTTATAATGAGGATGCCATTGATTGTATATAAGTTATACATTTTTGTTTTTGTTTTATAGACGATATTGATGATAATAGTAGTTGTCTGATGATGCCACTAATCAAATATACGTACAAATTAGTCCATCCGGAGATATATAGTTTTCTGGGCCATCATCACACCTAAGGATTTTGATTTTACTTTGAAATTGTATTTGCACCATGGAATGGAAAAATTCAAATATCCTACAAACTTCTAAATTTTATTTCATTAGATAATCCTAAGGGATATGTGTGTGATCATCTATGAAAGTGACAAATCCTCTTGATTTAGTAACATTGCGGACACATGTTGGTCCCTAAATATCATTGTGAATTAGGAAGAATAGTTGAGAAGGTTTTTAGGGTTGAGGTGGGTAGCGGTTGCGAGAATGTTTGGATAGTTGACATGTTTCACATTGAAACAAGTTTTGATTTTTCTTGAATAATGTAGGAAATATATTTTTAAAATACATCAAATTTGGGTGGCCCAGTCTATATTGCCACAAAATTGCCGAATATTCACTACTCGTAGGAACTGTTGCACAAGAGTTGGCCTTGGATTTTGTTTTCGACTCTTCAACTTGGAGTATATATAGTCCAACACATTCTTTAGTATCTAATCGTCCTCTCCAACTCCAAAATATGAAATCCACATAGGTTATGGCAGAATTTAGTAACACACTTCAAATTTTGTTAGTTTGTTGATGGACAACAAACTACAATCAAGTTTAGGCACATAAAGTACTGAATTTAGGGTAATATTTTTTGAGATAATGATTGAACCTTTACCCATAGCCTTAGAAACAGTACCATTAACTATTCCAACTGTACACTTATTTTGACTTATAGAATAACTATTGAACACAGTTGAATCTCCTATCATGTGGTCAAATGCTCTTGAGTCAATAATCCATGAGTTTTTTCGTTGCTGGTGTTTAGGACATGCAAGAAATTACCTTTTTTGCGCCACTTGTTTGCAGAATAGGGATGAATCAGATTTTACCTCAACTGTTATTTCCTCTGTTGTCCTGATTTCTGATCTGTTTCACATCTGTGGGCCTACCATGAGTTATCCAACATGTGTCTTTGGTGAGACCTGGTTTTTTGCCCTGGTCACACCAAGACTGAGTTTTCTTCCGGAATGGACGAGTCCGATTTCCCTTTGTTGCTCTCTTGGCATAACTAGTTTGAGAGATGGTTCAGCTCCTGTGCTTTGATACCATGCAAAAATATGTGGTATTTCTTATTGATAATAAAAACTAATACAAGGGAGGTACATATTGAGTACAAGTAATTGAATATATGCATTAATCTAGCTTGAAAATTAGCAACAAATAAAGTCCTATCTATGTTGTAATTGCTGCATTAATCTATTTACATTTATAAATACATGTGAATTCTTGAGGAAATGATATTTTTATTTCTTGAATCTTAATGGTTACAATTCTGGTTTAAATACATGTGAATTATTGAGGAAATGATTTACCGTACAAGTTCCTTGATATTCACTACAACTGTCCTATATAATATAATAAATTAATTACATAATAATAATCAATAAATGATTTATTCTCAGCCACAACTTGGAATTCAACACTCTCCTTCAAGCTGGGCAGTACATGTCAATCATGCCTAGCTTGGACCTTAAGTTCTCAAAATTAGATTTCTGAAGGGCCTTGGTCAGTATGTCTGCAGTTTGGTTCTTGGAAGGGATATATTCCAACTTGATAATTCCACCATCTATCTTTTCTTTTATGAAATCTTTATCTATCTTCACATGTTTCAAGGTAGACTGAATTTTTTGCAATATTGATGGTTGCCTTGCTATCGCACCAGAGGCTCATGATGGAATCTTTTGGTAGTCCTAATTCCTTAAGCAGTCTCTACAACCAATTTCCGTCACAAATATCTAGGCCATTGCTCTGAACTCAACCTCTACACTACTTGTCACCACCGAATATTTTTTATTTCTCTAAGTAGTCAAGTTTCCCCACACATATGAGCAATACTCACTTGTTGACTTGCGATCAGTCAATGAACCAACCCAATCTGCATATGTGAACACTTTCAAACTCTTAATTGGGTCCTTTTTGAAGTGAAGACCTCTCCTGGGTGTCTTTTTGAGGTATTGCAAAATTCGAATCACAACTTTCATGTGATCTTTAGTTGGCTTATTCATGAAACGACTTACTATACTCACTAAGTAACCAATATCTAGTCTTGTGTGAGTTAGGTAAATTAACTTTCCTACCAATCTTTGTTATTTCTCCTTATTAACTAGGAGACTGACTTCTTGTTCTGCTAGTTTAAGATTAAGTTCCATCAGTGTATCTGTTAGCTTGCACCATAACATTCCTATTTCTTCCAACAGGTCTAACAAATATTTTCATTGGGATACGTAGATTCTATGTTTGGAGCGAGCAATCTCTATATCAAGAAAATATTTTAGGTGTCTAAGGTCCTTGACCTCAAATTCTTTGGTTAGTAATCTCTTGAGTTCTTGTATCTCTTTCTCATCATTGCCTGAGATTATGATGTCATCAACATAAACAATAAATATTGCCACCTTTCCTTCACTAGAATGCTTGACAAACATTGTATGGTCGGTTTGGCATTGAGTAAAGCCGCGATCCTTAACCACTCGGATTAGTCTTTCAAACCATGCATGTAGGAGATTGCTTAAGACCGTAAAGTGATTTATGGAGCTTGCATACCTTCATTAATGGAGTTAGCTTCTAGGCCAGGTGGCATACCTTCTCTGATGTTGGATAGAGGTTTGGTTCCAAGGATTCTTCATTTTACATCTAGATTCTTGTTCAGGGCAAGGAGGAGCTGGTATATTCGGTCTTTCTCCACCAACTTTTTTGTACTGTTTGTTGTCTTTAGGACATGTTCATACTATATCCTCATAGATATCCAGCTGCTGCTCGTAACATGTGAGGGTATGGTAGTAATCAATGACTGTTGTGTCTCCTTGTCGTAGGTCATAGAGGAGAGACTCTTAATTTTGAATATGGCGGAAGTATTATCAATATATGAGTATGTCTTCTTGGCAGCACTCTAGATCTCAGTTGCGGTGCTGTAATAAATGAAGTTTTCGTCTGCTTTAGTGGTCATCGAGTTCAGTAGCCATGTCATGACTAAGTTGTTCTCTAGCTTCCACTTTGGGTAATTGGGGTCCCTTTTCTCTGGCTCTTTAGCATCATCAAAGATGTAATCTTCCTTCCCTTTTCTTTGGGCAAATATCCAGACAGATCTTGCCCTTTAGGTGTAGTTTTGGTCTTTTTAAATTGTAGCTAGTGATGGGTATAATGGTGTTTTTGGTCAAGCTGGTAATTTTGGAAGTTCCAGCTGTCATTTTAGGGTTTTGGTTTGTGACTGAACTGTTTTCTTGAGCCATGGAATGATGGTGTTTTTCGCTTGAACCAGATTTGCTTTGATACCATGTGAATTATTGAGGAAATGATCTTTTCATTTCTAGAATCAAAATTATTACTATTTTTGTTAAAAATACAACATTCCCTCGTCTAATGTATAAATCAAATTAAATAGGAGGGATTTACTGTACAAGTCCCTTGATAGATGTGTAAATCTAGTGATTTTTTTCTTCAAATTTTATAATTCGTATAGTTGTTTCAAACAAAATAATTGATAGATTTTACAATTCAAAAAATTTGCTAGATTTTACAATAACCAAATTAAAATGTAACGAGGTAAAAACTATAATAAAAATTAAAATGCTTCATGACAATGCATAACCAAAATATTTCATACATAAAATCCCTCGTAATGATCCACTCATAACCTAAATATTTCATTGAAAGAAAAGCTAAATGCATATGCTAGAGCTACTGTGTCTTCTGTACATTTCTCCTTCTTTGATGTTAAAAGGCGCCAAATGCTTCTTCGAGGATTTGCTGGACCCTTTCTAAGTAAGATTGACACATTCTCACCCTTTAAAGTCATATCCAATGTCAAGTTTGTGATCCTTGCATCTTCCCAATTGAGAGATGAAAGTTGAAGGCCTGTGTTGTGAATCATTTGCATGATGTAACGTGTACCTTGTTTCTTCAAGCTTATGTACCATATCGATATTAGGTGGAGGCTCTTTCCATAGCTGTCTTTCTAATCGATCGTCTTCCTTCTACGGTTATTGATCTTAACTTTTTTTTTTTTTTTTTTTTTTTTTTTTTTTTTTGTCTTTTTAAATATTAGAATGATTATAGTGATTTTACATACTTTTGGATGTGTGTGTTTTTTTCACCTATTGAAAGACATGAACTTGGAGCGCAGTCTGATCAATGTGCATTTATGGAATATAGTCACTCTCATAAGGGTTTTGTGTGTTATGATGTTTCTAACCAATGTTTTTGCATTTTTAAGAATGTGACATTTTTTGATAATCAAATTATGTTTCATTGTCTTTCTCTTACCAAAAATGACATTGTTATTCTTCTCAACTTTTCTAGTATGCCTCAGTCTATAGAATGTTTTAAACCTAGAAATGTGTATATTAGAAAACACAAACTGCATATTATAACCCCCTTCTCGACACTGATGTGCAACCTAATCTTGTCGTGGTTACACCACGTCGTTTTAGTAGAGTGTCTCGTGCACTCACATACTTCTTTGTCTACATCTGTTTCTAGCATATCTATTCCTACTTGTTACTCATAGGCTGTTAAAGAAGTGTACTGGATAAAAACAACGAATGAGAAACTTGAAGTTTTTCAAGAGAATTTCACATGGGGTATTGTCTCTTGTCCTCCGCATATCATACCTAAAGGCTACAAATGGGTGTATTTTATTAAATTGATTTCTGATGGGTTCCTCAACCGGTACAAGGCTCGATTGGTTGCCTTAGGAAACAAACAATAACATGGAATTAATTATGATGAGAAATTTGCACCGGTAGCCAAAATGACAACTGTTTGCACTGTACTCTATAACATCTTTTAATGGGTGGACTCTTCATTAAATGGATGTGAATAATGAATTTCTTCAGGGTGATCTCATTGAAGATATTTATATGACTCTTCCTTAAGCTCTATTTTCTTCATCTCTTGGTGTCTACAAACTCAAACGCTCTTCATATGGTTTGTTCCACTCTATTTGGGTTCTCTTTCTACTCTCTTTTATGTTGATGATATGGTCATTATTGGATCCAATCAAGCATCCATCTAAGAACTTACACATTAACTGCAAACTACATTTCATATGAAATATCTTGGTAATTTGTAATATTTCCTTGGCCTTGAGGTTCAATCTACCTCCAAAGGTATATTTATTCATCAACATAAGTATGTGACGTATCTTATTTCTATGGAAGACCTTCAATCAACTAATCTGGTAGATACTCTTCTTGAGGTTAATGTGAAATACCAATAGGATGAGGGTGACTTATTGACAAATCCTTTATTGTATTGGCAACTTTTGGATAGTCTTAATTACTCAACAATTACTCGACCTGACATACATTTGTTGTTTAGCAAGTCAGTTCATGCATTCTTCTCGCCACCTTCACTTGGCAATAGTTCTTCGCATAATTCTCTATTGTCTAGGTACCTCTCAACGATGTCTCTTCTTTCTCATCGACATAGTTCCCAAATTGATTTGCTTATAGTGATGCTGGTTGGGCTGGGTGTCCCGACACTCGGTAATCTGTCACCGGTTGGTGCATGTTTCTCACGTTTTCATTGATATCATGGAAAATTGAAAAAAAAAACAAGAGTCTCTAAATCATCTACTGAATTAGAGTATCATACCATGTCTACTGCTTGTTCTGAGATTATTTGGTTTCGTGGTCTTTTGGCCGAACTTAGACTCCTTCAATTAGAGTTAACGTCTCTCTATGCTGACCATACAAGTACTATTAAAATTGTTGCAAATCCTCTTTTTCATGAGTGCACCAAACATCTTGAAGTAGATTGTCACTCTATTCGTGAGACCTATGATAATTAGGTTATATCGATCCCTCACATCAATACTCATTTCAAATTGCAGACATTCCTCGCCTGGGCCATCAGTTTCTAGTTAGTAAATTGTTGTTCTTAGACCAATTACATCAATTTGAAGACGGATGTGAATGAAGAAATAATATTAATTTGTAATTATATTTATTAACTTTCATAAAATAAGTTAACAAATTAGGATTTTATTTGATCCTCTAAATTTATAATTATTAGATGTAAATCCTAATTTGTGACATCTATATGTCACCTGTTTGCAAATGCTCGCAATAGACCAAAATCAATATTGTATCAGCCCGTGTGAGAAGGACATGACATACCAATGGCACGAAATATGTTCATAAACCAGTCTTCATCTGCCATGTGTACAAATGTGATCTACTGACCATGGTTAATTAACTTCAATGCATCACGGTGCTGAATAGAATAAATTTAATAATAATAATAAATTATATATACTAGATATTGCTCAATATTTAAGCAAAAAGTGTTTCAATATTTACCTCTCCATCCTATATGCGGGCCGACACATGGTCATGAAAAGATCCCAACAGTGACACATCCTGCAGATCCCCAAGTAATGATAAAACACGAGGTGGTGGTGGCATCTCATGTTTGACCTCTTCTGGTTGTGTTGGTGCCTGTGAACTTTGACCTCTCTCATAAACTCGTTTTGCTTAATGCTCTACATGAACAGAGACATGAGTTAAAATCCTACCATGTCTAATATTTGAATTTCGAGCATCTCTCTATCACTAAAACAAAAGATACAAAACAACTTAAACTAATTACTAATAAAACCATAAACTAAACCATGAAAAGAAAAATTGAAACGGAGTCTGAATTGATCAATTTGGACACTCTAAATTAGAAACTATTGAAGGGTGGATGGACAAACACGGGTGGTGGATGAGAATTCTTGATGGTTTATATATAAGTGAGGTGAAAGACCAATAGGTTTAGACCTTCTGGGCAATTACCCCCAAACTGGAATTACTAAAGCTTCAATTGGGACTTTGCTAAATATATAACACTGAACACAAACATTTTTATTGTGAAAAAACGATAAATTGAAGCATAAACTGTGTTATTTAATAAAGTTTGAAGAAGTTTTCTAATGTAGGAACGATAATTCATTAGACAGTATCGGCTTTAGATTTCACTCCATCTCCCTTCAATTCGTCTAAGTTGTTTTTAGGGCTTAATACTCAAACCTTTTAAAATTGTGCCTTGATTAAAAACGTGACAAATCTGTCATTAAAACTGAAAACACACAAAGAAAACAACATACATTTTCTCTATGTTTCTCCATTCTCCTAAAGTAGTTTAAATATATTTTCTTGTTACAGGATGAAGATCTGTATACCTTTTTTGAGCCAGATCTTCCATATATTGGTGTGGGTCTTCCAAGAAGTAAGGTAACAACAGAAGCAGTAAAGATTCCTGTCGAGAAGAAACCGATTATTAAGACCCCTTCAGCTAGTAGTAAAAATGGACCTAAATCATCTCAAAATAAGGCACAGAAGCCGGTCTCAAATTCTGCTCCAGAAAAAGAAACATGGAACGTTCTTGACCTTAAGAAAGATAATTACTTCTCATGTGCTGTTGGCCGAACTCGAACAAATGCTCGGTATACCCTTGCCTCGCCCGATCATGTTGTTGAGTTTTTGATGGAACTAGCTGATGCACAATCTTTACCACCAAGTTAAATATATTTTTTTGTCTCTATAAAATTGATAAATGTTAATTTTTATTTATACAAACGATTTATTTGTTTTTAATCCCTATATATATATATATATATATATATATATATAAACTGTGTGCTTTTAGTCCTTGATAAGAGATTAATGAGTGATGTGGACTAAAACCACACTATTGTGCATTGAAAACAAATAAAATTCCTATAGGAACTAAAATAAAATTTTGTCAAATTTGAGGGAAAAATGTATTAATGCTTCTGTATTTTGGCACGGGATGTATATCAGAATTTGGCATTCCATTTATACATGCACCACAAAAGTGTTTTAACTTCTACCTTGAGAGATGGGTAGACATAGAATATGTCAAATTAAAAAGGAAACGAAAGAACATGGATCTACTTTAATTCGAAGATAAAAATGCATCATTTAGTTATGTTTTAATTCACTTAAATATGTTTTAGGCCAAATAAGTGTTAAATGTTTTTATTTGTATTAAAATTTTAACATTTTAATTTTATTCACTAAATATAAAAATATTTTTAGTCTTTACAAAATTATCAACAATGTAGTTTTGAACTATTGTATATTGTATAAGGACTAAAAATTGTATTTTTATTTTACATAATAGAAATAATTAAAAGGATAAAATTTTATAAAAAATAAAAATATATTTAACCAATAGCCCTGCCTTCCAAAAAAAGATGATACTCCATCCATCCTTTTTATACGATAAGAAGTTATATGATTTTAATTAAAAAATACGGGATTCGGCATTTTTTTTAAACATTAAGGGCGTATTTGATTTAAAACTATAAAAGATCTTTGTTTGATAACTTAATTCTATGTTTTGCTTTTAAGAAGAGGAAACACACGGAGAAGAGCTATTGCCAAGTCACATTATCCTAGTTCTAGTGTTTTCTTTTGTATTATTTATTAAGGTACTAAAAAATAATGAGAATTTAAATTGTGTTTTGTTTTAAATTTTTGTTTGTTTAAATGATTTTTTGTTTTATCAAAAAGTTATCTTTGGTTAGACACCAATATTTAGAACAAGAATACAGATAAGACATAAAAAATTTGAAAACAAAAATAAAGAGATAAGGGAGAAGATAAATATATACATATTTTTATACTAGTTTGTAATAATTGTTGTTATATTTATTAACTCAATATTTTTAAGCTTTAGTATTCTCTAATCTTTTGTAAGCTAAGCAATGTTTTCTTGCCTCTTAAGGCATTTTGTATTAATGTCTCAACCGACAACTAAAACTACAATACACAGATTTCGGATAAATACTAGTTTCACTTGTTTCCAGAAATGAGTTTATACAGTACCTCTTGAGTTGAGTTGGTTTAATACTGAATCGCTTATTTTGGCCAAAATAGGAAAAATTGGAAGATGATGATGACATGCGATTTAATAAAATGAGTCACAGTTAAAATATGAATAATGAAGAACATGATTCTCATGTTATTGAAAAAATGGTGGAAGCTTCGAATAATCAATCAAGGAGTTTGCAAATTCACGAGAGGAATTATAGAATTTCTGAGTTCACGAATGAGAAACCAAATAAGAGAATGAGTATATGCTGCTAAAATAGTTGACTTCCTTCATAGATGCTACGTGTTGTGGAAGATGACTTATCATGGGTTGTTTCGACGCATTTGCAATGGTTGTCGGAAGGTGTTCTTTGTTTCCATAACTTTTTTATGACTTGTCAAAGTTGTCATGGTTGCAGATGAAGAGGAAAAAGAAAGGGATGAAGATGATTATCCACAAATTCAATTGATGAATTCAAGACTAATCTTCAAGATTGTAGGAGTAACATTTTTTTTATCAACACTCAAATTTATTAATGTGGTTTGTGATGATGAAAGGGAAAATGCATTTTAGAATTTTCTTTTAAATTTTAATCATGAGTGAATGAAAATGAGTTTGAAGAAATAAACTTCTATTTAGATAGACACTCTAATCGTTTTTAGTTCAAAATACGAAGAGTTTAAGAAATTTGAAAAGAAAAATTAATTTTTAGATTAAAAATTTGAATAGTTTGTGAAAAATAGAGGGAATTAGTTGATTACGAATGTGAAGAGTCTATTGACTAGGCCTTTTCCTAGCGCTTGTGAACAAGCACAAATTCATCTAAATGGCACACAAATTCATATAAATGGCACAATCATTGAACAAATGAAGTATGCAATGCACCTAGTAGTCACGAATACAATTTATTTATAATTACCAACAACTAATCACTCAATAAAATAAGCAATATCAAAACTAATTTAATAAAATTAAAAACATACCAAAGCAATCAATTCTTTAGAGGGATATTGTTCAAGAGGAGATGTTGTTTGGATGACCTTTGTAGTAGAGAATCTTGAACTTTGAATATCCTTGAATTAAAGGTATGACATGTTCATTGTTGACTTTTCTTCAAACTTTTGACCAATGTTTATTTTTCTTTAGATGTTTGATCAATTTGAATTTTGTATTCTTATGTTATTTTTATAAGATAGTCAATGACATAAATTCTTATTACGTCTTAGGTCAACCTGTAGGTTGGGAGTTGTTATCTGATCATGCGTCAGGTTAAGTTGTATGAGTTGTCAAATCTGGTGTAGTTAATATGTTTGGATGTAGTCGAAAGTTAGACTTGGAATTATTCTAAGTGGTATTAAGATTTCTTCTTGATGTTGGATTTGAGGAAACAATGCCTCCAAGAAAGAACGACGCTGCAAGAGTGAATGTTAGTAGGGATGATCAAATGGTTGAAGCTATGAATAACATGGATGTTTATATTGTTGCACAGACAGTTGCAAATACTTTGCGGGATCTAGAGAAGAGGGAAAGAGAGATCTGTTCTATTGAGTCAAGAGGATTGAAAGATTTTCTTCGTTACCATCCTCCAAAGTTCAAGGGTGGTGAGAACTCAAAAAATGTTGATAAGTTGATTCAAGAAGTGGAAAAGATCTTCGAAAAGACTAATTGTCAGGCAGGGTTGAAGTGAATCATGACAACATGGGATTTATGAAGTGGTTCGAAAGACATAGAGGCTATGTTGTTGGTGGTAACTCGAAAATGATTAGTATGGATCGATTAACATTAGACAGATAGGCGTTTCATGTAAGGATCTAAGTGGAGAGCTTTTTAAGAAGAGTATTAGGTGTTCGTCTGGTAGATTTCAGGATGAGACGAGATGAAGTTTGATAACTACCAAAGGGGTGTGAACACCATGGAATTATTGAGAAGACAAGGATTCCATTTGGAATAGCATTTGATGCTTAGGTGTCAACGAAAGAGACTTGTATTGAAGTTAAGGGGCACTACACGTTAGGGGTAAATACTACCTTGGCTAGATAAAGTACACTTTGAGGAATAGTTGATACCTTGAGGGGTAAAGTCAAGCATTCGAGTTAAACTAGATTCACGACTCATATTATTAGGTATGAATCTCATGACAATTATAGGAGTGATAATATATATTTCTTTGATAAGTCACAAATCTCTGTGTGGTTTAGGAGATGGTAAGTACGTATAGTAATTTTAGATGAAACTATAGACGCGTTAGTGTGAGTTTTTTGTGATGTCTGGATAAACATAAAGAGTTAAGTCTTGATGTATTGAACCCCATGTTACTATTAAATGGAATTGAAAGTACTCAGTACGAGAATACTTAGAGATTTATGTAAGCTTTGAGAGTCTATTAAAGGATGGTAATTACTAGGAGAATGTTAATGTTTTGATAGGTCGAAGGGATTATTTGAGATTTGATTTGGGACCCTAAGATGGTTGATCTTTAAGTCAATGATCTAAAATCCACCTGGTTGGATGGAGGACCAACTAATGCCTAAAATTGGTAAAATTGAGGTAGGCAAGTGATGAATAATTCATGGTATGGATGAAAGTGTTTGAAGATTTACTAAAAAGGTCGTGTTATGATTAAAAGAGTTTTTATTAGTGAGGTTACTAATACAATTAGAGTTAGTGATGAATATAACCTTGTATTGTATCTTAAGATGAAATGGATAGAATTAGACGTTGTGATGAATATTTGGAGATTTCGAGGATCAAATTTTAGAATTTTATTTAATGATAGAAAATGAAAAAAGAAGAAATGTAACAAATGATTTATGGTTTAGATGTTGGTCTTGGTAAGTCAAGCATTAAGATTTAAAATGAGTGTTTCAGTAACTAGATGGAGGATGAAAGGTATGTTGGTCTTTGAGATATTTTACTGCAAAGATATGTGGATGAAGTTTATAGATAATTATTTCTTAGGAAATGCTTATGGGGAACGTTTGAGAAATAGTTCTTTAGGACGTTCGGTTGTTAGAATTCTTTCAGTTTGTATCTCGGTGAAAGTTGAGAAGGAATAAGAATCCAACGAGTGAACCAAATTTTGGAAAATGTGCTAAGAAAACTTGTTGGAGCAACACATTGAAATGTAGCATATGACAATTAAAGATTCCTGATAGGAATTATCCAACCTATAATTCAAACAATATTATTATAAAGGTATGCCAATGATATAAAGGCACTACTTGAGTGCATGTCATGGGGGTTGCTATTGTGTTCGTCAATCAATAGAGTTAAATGTTTGGTTGATAGGGAACAATTGAGCATGAAATGGAAAAGTTTTGTAGGAATTAGTAATGCTTGATTTATTGAAATCACTATAATGAAGATGCATCATGGTTCGAGGCAAAATTTAAGGTTTGTATAAATGGAAAAGTGATGCAGTGAATACAATATGTTTGACATGTCGTAATGAAAATATATTCATCAAGCTGCAAATAAAGGATACGGCGAAATTGAGAAGTATCAGAATGAATGCTGGCAGTAGATGTAGTAAAATTATTTCTGAGTTTGTGTAGAATTGCGAAGTATGTAAGAAATTGTCTAGTGAAGCGTGAAATTGAAGTGTTAGGCATGAGACAAATGTAGACCTTGATATATGAATTAAATTCAAGTTGAATTTTGTTGGAAACGTGACTCTTGAAATGAAGTTTGTGTGTCCTAAGTAGTATAGTCTTTGGCATGTTATCGAAAGTATTTGAGGAAGCTTGGATCACCAAGTAGATGTGGGGATTGAATTATTAAAGTTATAATTGGAATAACATACTGATAAGAACACTACGGTTTGCCATAGTTGTACGACTAAAGAAAAATCGAGGATTTGTGGACAATGGAGAAATTTAGGAGTTCTCGGTTGTAGTGATTGTTTTGTGCTCAGTTTGTTGGTGTCATACTTAGTGTTTTGGCTTTGTATCAAATGGATGTTTCGTACCAAGTGGATGTAAATGAGGCTATGTGACATAGCTATGGACGATTAAACTTCGTCGACAAGATCAAAGTTATAGGAAAATAAGGGAAATTCAGTGGACCTTGAGAAGATTGTTGATCGCTTGTACATTAGGATAACCTCAAGTGTAAGTCGCAAGGAGCACTATTAGAGTTCAGTTAAGATAGTGTAAGCTACCATCATGGTTGTTGACTACTTATGGAATAATGGAGGAACTGATCATCCTTAATTTCTTTGGCTTTTAGCCCAATTTTTGGTATTTAGTAAGTTAAATGCCAAAAATATATTTTTGGAAATTGGTTTAATATTATTTGTCGAAGAATAATTTATTTAAGTTTCTAACATATATATATATATATATATATATATATATATATGTTAGAAAGAAGAATGAAAGGAAAAAGGAAGGAAACAAAGGAAGGCCAAGAAAACATTCCCCTGCTCGCGAGTTCATCTCCCTCGTTCTTTCTTTTTTTTTTTTCTCTTGTTTTCTTTGCTTCTTTTGCTCTAAGAAAAGAAACCCAAGTCTTGGTGGGAGAGAAAGAACATATTTCCAAGCTTTCTTCTTCTTCTTCTTCTTCTTTGGTTTGACAACGAAGAGAAACGGTATTAGGGGTTTTCAAAAACGTGAAACACAAACCTCCACTTTTCTTCGACAATTGAGCTTCGTTTCGAGAAGTGATAGAAGGGAAAGTTCCTCATCTCCCCGTTATGGTGCTAGTGAGCCAAATTTCAAAGCGACGTCGCGAACGGAAATTTTACCGGCATTAATCGTGGTGTCGTAATCGCTAGTTAAAGCCATCGTTAAGGTAAAGGCTCCTTCCAAATTTTCAGCTTGCATATACGAGGCTATATGTGTGTTTGTGGAAAAGAAGTTTGATGTATTTGATGTGTGAAATTGTAGAAAATAAATTTTAATGCGATTATGTGAATTGGTGGAAAATGAATTTAAGTCATCTGTGTATTTGAGGAAATGTAATTTGAGATGTTTGAGGTTTGTTTTGTGAAGATTAATTTGGCATGAGTTATTTTTGAATATTGTGGAAATTGAATGATGATTGACGATTGAGCTTGGTGTGGTTTTTGTGGAATTTGAATTGATATAATTTAATGTGAATGGTGGATTAAATATGATGTGGTGGTGGTGAAAAATATATGTTTGAGTACGCTGTTTGTTGAATTTGTGAAAATCATTAGTGTTAAATGAGTATTAAAATAGGTAATCTTTTAATATCTGCATTTA
Organism: Cicer judaicum; assembly: GCA_037974835.1. Lineage (NCBI taxonomy): Eukaryota > Viridiplantae > Streptophyta > Magnoliopsida > Fabales > Fabaceae > Cicer > Cicer judaicum. The sequence goes on from JBBPBS010000417.1 coordinate 4,705,948, forward strand.
CTTAATGATTGTTGTGGAAAAAGTCAGAGTATGCTCATGCATTTTATAGTACATGGTGATCGTGTTGGTGCCATGGTGATAGTGGTGACCGTGATGAGCCACGAGATGATGCCATGTGATTTGTTGGTTCATCTTATCCTTACAGGGATTATCGCGTCATGCTGATTTGTGAGAGATTGCACTCTAGAACGTGTTGATCTATGAGCGATTGCACTTTAGAAAATATTGTAAGGCCAGTGATAGGTGACACTTTAGTAAATCGTGCGGGCCTGTGATGGTTGGCACCTTGATAATTAGTATAAGGTATGTGATAGACGATACAATTATGATTTACGCCCCTTCGAGGAGGGTTTTGATTCGAATTCCGGATTTCATGCATTTTGGGCATATACGCATTGCATTAGGGTGTTTGACACACGAGTCATGTTTGATATACTATGATTATTGTATATGTATGCTCAATTGTGGTTGTGATTGTGCCCTAATTAGTTAGTGTGATTGTTTGGATTTGTGTGTAAGTATTGATTGATTGTGAAACCATTTAAAAGTTGATTTATGCATTTTTTTGCTATTGTATTCGAATACCAGAAGGTTGTATTTGAATACAGATATCTTGATTTTGCTACTGACTTCTTAAACAACACTTTATTCGACTACAAGAATGTTGTATTCGAATACAGTTGTGCTGATTTTGCTACTGACTTTTGAAATAGCACTGTATTCAAATACAAGGATGCTGTATTCGAATACGACAACGCATTTTTGTTAAAAACTTCATTTTTCAACTTTGATTATGCATGTTTGGCATATGAATATCCTTTCAAAGAGTATGCTAAGTTGGAAGGTTATTTTGTGCATTTAAAATTTGAATGTTATGTGATATTTTTTAATTTCAGTTGGTGACCTTTACAATTATTATGGAAATCGGGGCTTTTCCCTCATATGAGAATCTGGATCATCCAACTGGTTAGTACCCTGGAGATGGGAAGGTAGTTAGGCAAACCTGATCGATGTTGTGTCAGAAGGATCTTGCGGGGCGCGTGAAAATCACTTGGGCTTTAGAGTTTTTTGAAGCATGATCAAATTATAGGGTTGTATAGGGTATAGTTGTCTTTCTTTTATGGATGTATTTATTTCAATTTGGAAGACTGTACCTATACTTCATATTGTCAGTTTGACTTTTATTTTGATGGGTCCTTGTACTGCTTTTTGATGTGATGTGGGAAAGTTTAAATTCTTGGGACAATGCTTTTATACATGTGTATGCTGAGAATACCCCACGGGTATGAGACATGTCTGATAGGTCTCATAGCCCCATTGTATTTTTGTTGTTTAAATACTTTGGGTTTGTGTTTCAAAAACTATATCTGCTATTTGTAAATATTGTTCACTTTTGTCTTTTGATTTTTTGTTTTAATTTGAAAAAATAAACGGGCTGTTACAATAACAAGTCTTTACCTTTTACCAATGAAAAAGTAGCCTTTATTGGGCCAAATAAATCAAGATGTAACAATTGAAGTGGTATGGAAGTGGATACGAAATTTTTAGAAGAAAAATATGATTTTGTTTATTTCCCTTTCTAACAGTCCTCACAAAGAACATCTGATTTGTATTTGAGATTTAGCAAGCCTCTAAATAAGTTTAGTCTTTTCAATTTTGAGATTAACCTAAAATTGGGCATGTCATAGTCTCTTATGCCAAATCAATTGTTCTTAATTCACAAGTAAGTTTATTTTCTATGTTGTTTTTTCTTTGGCCAATAAATAGTAAGGATCCATCTGTTTGTCTTATTTCCTTACATGACTTTTGATTGAAGACAACAATATAACCACAATCACTTAATTGACTTATGTTCAATAGGTTATGAATTAATCTTTTTACAAGTAAAAACTTTTTAATAAAGGGAATGAAGCCATTACCTACTGCCCAATGATCTCACCCTTCTAATTGAAGGTGCAAATACGAGAATGGGGGGTTGAATTGTGTTTGACAAAGTTGATAACTTTTTGGTAATTTGATGAAGGCTTGTTGGTTTATATGAATTACTTTGATACGAATCAATCAGATTCAGAAGCAGCAACTAATAAAAGCATAAATAATTGGACACATCACCTGACCCTCCAAGCCAGTCTTCCAAAATAGCCTAACAACCCCAGACTTTTGAGGAACTAACTATCTTGACTCTACAAGCCTAGTCTTCTCCTAACAACCAGACACCCCCAGATTGAAGAATGAACTAAACCACTATCGGGTTTGATACAAAAGATGGGAACTTTAAGTGTTTTCTTCAAGCGAAGATGATAATAATAATAACTTTCACATTCCAAGAAAAAACACTTGGAGAATATTTTTCATTCGAACAAGTGTTTTTGAACAATAAGTTCAATTTAGAATTTTGAGCTTGAGTTCTTGTACTCTTTTATGCTTTTTCAATGAGTTCAATTTAGCCTTGTTTAATTTAGAATTGTATCTTGTTTAGATAGAGTTTGTAAATTCTTTAGATTCATTCATTTCCTATTTAGATTAGATTGAGTTTGTTGATTCTTCATATTTATTTTGTTCGTATTTTGTTTAGATTGTCTTTGTAAATTCTTCAAATTGATTTTTTTTAATATTTTGTTGTAGATAAATCTTGATCAAATCTCGACCATATCTTCTTTTCAACTTGGTGATAAACTTTCTTCAATTATAAATATGAGTAAAGTCTTATTTTCGATTTTTATCAATTATAAATTAGTATCAAATCTTATTTAATATTTTGTTCAATTGTAAATCTAAATCAAATCTTAATATAAATTTTGTTCAATTATAAATCTGAATCACAACTTATTTTAGATTTTCTTCAATTATAAATTTGAATCAAATCTTATTTTAGATTTTCTTGAAAAACATGAATCTTCTTTTATCTTTGATGTCAAATATATTATTCTCATAAAATACTTTTGTTATCATCAAAACTCTAAGTATAAAATCAACTTGGTTCCAACACTAATTATCTCCAAAACCTACAAATTCTCCATTCTTGAGGGTCAAGTCTTGGAATATATAATTTTTTCGTATCACGTGTTATGTGCATCCATTGTCAACGTACCATGAGCAGCGTTTTAACTTTGTCGCAAATGATATTTGCAAGATATATTATTTTATTCTTAGGAACCCAAATTTGGTTGGGTCATGGTTGGTGTAACACCCCGTTTTTCAAAGCGAGGGTGTATTTTTTTTTTCAAAAGAAATTAAAATAAAACAGATGAATAAATAAGGTAAACACATTTGAATAACTAATTAAGTTATTATAATTTACAAGCAGCGAAAAAGTTTTCTTTTTCAAAATATAAATCCAAAGCATGTCCTGATACCAACATTAGTACATGTACATCCTTCCAATATAAAATAAAAGTAGCCCAAAAGAAAGACATATGTGTCCTGAGTGACAACCTAGTCTGATCATTCTATACATAACAAAAAAACTATACGCCTCGAGTAATCTCTACGCGCCCCGTGAGATCCTCCTAGCGTAGCTCCAATCAAGCATTCCCATCCACATTTCCATCCGTAGGGTATGAACCAGTAGGACCGCCCTGACTCTCATATGAGGGCAAAGCCCAGATTTCCACAATAGTTGTAAAGAGTCACCAACCGAAATTAACAGTTAACAAATAACATATAAGTTTTCAAATGCACAAAATACCCCTTCCAACTTAGCATGAATCTTAAAAGGGTTTCCATATGCTAAACATGCATAAACAAAGTTGAAAATTGAACTTTTTAACAAAACAACATTGTTGTATTCGAATACAGCATCTCTGTATTCGAATACAAGGCTGTTTCAGCATTTAGCAGCAAAAACAGCATGTCTGTATTCGAATACAACAGTATGTATTCGACTACACAGCAAGTCAGTAGCAAAACAACATGTCTGTATTCGACTACACAGTAAGTCAGTAGCAAAACAGCATGTCTGTATTCGAATACAGCTTCCTGTATTCGAATACACAGCAGACAGCAGCAAAATAACAGCAAAATTCAGCATTTTTCAGCTTTTTAAAGGGTATCGAAACCAATCAATACCTACACACAAATCCAAACAATCATACTTAACAATTATAGCGCAAACACTACGACATCTTGAGTTTTAAAATGGTTTTGCAATCAATCACACTTACAAACAATTCCAAAACATCCACACTTGGAAATTATAACAAAATCACCACGACAATTTAAGTTTCGAAAAGGTTTTGCAATCAACCACACTTACACGCAATTCCAAAACATAACACTTAGCATTTTCAACACAATCACCACGACAACTTGACTTTCGAAATAGTTTACAATCAATCACTCTTACACATAATATCAACACATAACACTTAGCAATTTCAACACAATCATAAACTTGAATAAAAAACACACTTACACATAATTTCAAACCATAACACTTAGCAAAATCAACACAATCATAATTTGAATCAACCACGACTCATGTGCTAAGCACCCTAATGCAACGCGTATATGCCAAAATGCATGGACTCGGAATTCCAAACCATAACCCTCCTCAAAGGGCCGTAAATCATAATTGTACCGCCTATCGCAGGCCAAAGTAACAATTATCGAGGTGCCACATATCACGGGTCTGCACGATTTACTAAAAAGCGTAAACCATAAACGTAATGCCTATCACGGGCCCGTATCGTTTACCAAGGTGCCACCTATCACGGGTATGCACGGTTTACTAAAAAGAACGTAAATTGTAAATGTACCGCCTATCACAGGCCAAAGTACTCTTTACCAAGGTGCCACCTATCACGGGTCTGCACAATTTACAAAAAACCGTAAATTGTAAAAGTACCGCCTATCTCAGGCCAAAGTACTATTTACCAAGGTGCCACCTATCACGGGTCTGCACAATTTACAAAAACGTAAATCATAAATGTACCGCCTATCACAGGCCAAAGTACTATTTATCAGGGTGCCACCTATTACGGGTCTGCACGATTTACAAAAAGCATGAAAATGCATGAGCATATATTGACTCCATCCACAACAATTGTTAAGTAAATGCAGATATTAAAAGACTCCCCATTTTCAATACTCATTTAACTTAAACGATTTTCACGCCAAACATTAAGCAAACAAACATATTAAGAGATTCCCCATTCTTAATATTCTTTTAACTTAAACGATTTTCAAAACAACATTAAGTAACCAAAACATTAAGAGATTCCCCATTCTTATCGCCCGGTTAACTTAAACGATTTTCAAAACAAACATTAAGTAAACAAGAAATTAAGAGATTCCCCATTCTTAATTCTCGTTTGACTTAAACGATTTTCCAAAACATTAGTAAACAGAGATATTAAGAGATTCCCCATTCTTAATACTCATTTAACTCAAAACGATTTTTACAAACACACATTAAGTAAACAAGACATTAAGAGATTCCCCATTCTTAATACTCATTTAACTTAATGGTTTTCAAATTCCACACAAAACAAACTCAAACATATTATCAAATTCAATCCATGATTCACACCAAAACACATCAATTCATTTCTCCACAAAATCCAACCATACACATATCAAATTTCATCAGTATTAATTAAGAACACGTCAAATACGACGAACACAAATCAACACAACCCACCACTCAAACACAACAAGTTTCATTTACTCAAAATCATACATAAATGAGTTTAAATTCATTTTCCATGAAACATTCATCAATATAACCAAAACCCAACTCTAAGATTTTACCCATAAAGCCTTAGATTCATTTTCCTCAAATTCAAACTTTAACCCTAACCAAATTCCTTTCCACACAACCACAAATAAGTCCCTAAATGCAAACTAAAAGTTTGGAAGGAGCCCTTACCTTAACGTTAGCTTTAACGTCGATTTACGGCACCACGATCAATTTCGGTAAAAACTTTGCTCGCGACGTCACTTCCAAAGTTAGCTCACTAGCACCATAGTGTAGTGGTGAGCAACTTTCCCTTCTATCCCTTCGCGAAATGAAGCTTGGATCTAGAAGAAATGACGAGATTTGTGTTTGACGGTTTTGAAATCCCTAAACCGTTTTTCTTCGTTCTCGGATCAAAGAGGAAGAGTGGAGTTGAGAAATCCTTGTCCTATCACCCACTATCAATTTTCGAATCCAAAGGAAAGAAAAGGAAGCAAAAACGAGCAACAATGGAGGAAGGGAGAAGATGATGATGCGTGAGGCAGAGAGAGGAAGGAGGCGGAAAATGTTTTCTGTTTTCCTTCAGTTTTCCCTTCTTCCTTTTTCTTTCCTTTCTATTTCTTTTTCTTCCAATTCCTTCCTTTCCTTTTCTTTATATATAAACATATATATTAATTATAATTAACAAATATCTCAAAATCTTTAGATATTTATTAAATTACCCTTTCACCCATAACGCATTAAGCTCTTCGTAAAAGATTCACCGCAGTTAATTTAATTTATTTATCGATGAATAATTCTAATCGGGCATCAAAATATCTTTTTGATCATATAAACTCCAAAATATTAATAACTTGGCTAAGTAAGAAATCAAGCTTAAGTAAGAAATGCAAAATTAAAGTGAGACAAGAAGATTTATCCTGAATCACAACCAACTTGGGTTTGCAATCATCCTAGGGGATATTTTAATATTTTAATATACTTCCTCATTAATATATCCATTTAAAAAGGCAATTTTTATGTCCATTTGATTCAAGATAATATTGTTAAATGTAGCAGAAGATAATAAGCTTCAAATAACCTCTATCCTTGCCACTGGAGCAAATGTCTCAATGTAATCCATACCTATATGTTGACTATAGCCTTGTGTTACCAGTCTAACTTTGTTTCTCACAATTTCTCCATTTTCATTTAATTGATTTCTAAACACGCATTTAGTTCCAATTGGTTTCTTATCTTATGGGCTTGGCACCAAATCCCAAACATAATTTCGTTTGAATTCATCTAAATATTTATGCATTGCTAAATTCCATCCTTCATCCAAAAGAGCTTCATCCACATATGTTGGTTCTAATTCAGAGTGTAAGCCAAAAAGCAATGTATTCTTAAAAGAATATCTTGTATTTAAGGAATCATTTGAGTTCTAATAATCAGAGTTGGAGGATGTGATGATTTTTATTTCCATCCATTCCTTGGTTATGAAGGTTCCAGACTTGCATTGTCATTGCCATTTTTTTCCTTTGATGCATTGGAGGATGTTTTTCCCTCTACTTTATTCTTATCCTTTGGTTTACTGATTTCATTTATTTTGACTATTTGTTCTATTTTTCTTGGTTATACTAATGTTTCAGCTCCTTCAAAAGAGATTCAATCCTCTAGTTCTTGTGTATCTGCAAATTCATATTCTTACTCTAACTCTTTATAGTTAGACTGTTTATCATTAAAGCTGGCATGTATTGATTGTTCTACAATCTCAATTTCTTGATTAAATACTTTATAGGATTTTGAACTTTCATAATATCCCAAAAGAATGCATTTTTGTTATCTAGAATCAAACTTGTTTGATTTATCTTTTATATCTAAAATGAAACAAACACAACCAAATTGACTAAAGTAGGAAATGTTGGGTTTTCTATTCTTCAATAATATATAAGGTGTTTTATGAAGCATATGTTGAGACAAAATCTCAATTTAATGTTTTGATGAAAACAAACAAAAAGTTAATTAAGATTCTAAATGTTATGTTAATTTAACTTTTGCTTTTGAGTGTAATAATTCAAAGATAGAATTTAAACAAAGCAAATAAATCAACACAAAAAGGCAAGAAACTGAACATACAAGAATTGAGAACATTCTTAACAAAATCTAGAAAACAGAGAATGTTCTCTAGTTTCAGAATCATCATCACAGCTCCAAAACTTATCAATCTCCACTAGTTAAAAGAAATTTTAGCCTCTGGATTTTACATCTATGTCATCAGCACTTGGCAAGGAACAAACTGAGATGATTAGATTCAAAAAAACTACTCGAATCAGAAAAAGAGAAGATCACGAATTAGCAAGACCAATTAGATCTAAACATTCTTGACAACATTCTGATCAATCTGGAAAACAGTGTAACATCAGTCTCTAGATTGATAAATATTCTTCAGCTTGTTACACTTGATCTTCAGCAGCAAATATATTTCTCCAGAATGACCAGACCAGTCTCCAGATTGATTATCAATCTCCGTTTCTGCAGAATTTCAGCATTAATCTCCTTATTTCTACAAAAGTGTATAATCATTCACCAAACTATTTTGGACAAAATCAAGGCTCCAAATCAAAGTTGTAACATCAATAATTACATATGAAACTTCAACGATCATTAAACACAAGATAAATTTGATTAAGAACAAAGAAACCAGCCCAGTCAACAAAGTTCAAATTATGTTCAAAGGCTGTAATATTTTTATTCAAATATATTGGTTTTGGTAAAATCTGATAAAGCACTACCAACAGCTCTTTTGACCAATATTAAATGCTCTAAAAAGCCTGTAAAAGGAAGGCCAAGCTCAAGGAAAATTCATAGCTTGAAGTACTAAGAGAATTCATTACTCATTTCAATCATACTTGAATTTCTCTCACACAAATACATTGAATCAATTTTGATTTTTCCCTTTCGATTCGTAGAATCATTCTCGTGTATTTTTCTGTCAAAGGATCAAAACTCAAAACAAGTGTTGAGCCTTCTTAGATTCTAACAAAGCAATCTCATCATTATTGTAAAACTCAAACTATAAGATTTTAATATAGTTTGGGTAGATTGTAAGAAATCCTATCAAGGTTGATAGGTGACTTGATTGAACTCCTTTCTGGGTGGAAAGGTTTTAACTTTATAGTAGATCAAGGTTGATCTAAACTAGGTGCTGTAAAACCAAGAAGGTTATTTGTTTTAAACACTTAGTGGAAAATCTCACGGTTGTGAGGACTTGACGTAACCCGAGTTAGGTGAACCAGGATATATCATTGTGTGGTATCTCTTCCCTTATCTATTTACTTTCAATTTGATTGATTATCAAGTTAGATACATAAACTGAACTATTGATTTTAACTAATCAAGGTTGTTCTCTGTTTTCTAGTTAAAACCAAGAACGTTATTCGTTTTATGTTTTCACAACCAAGATCAATCTTGAGTTATTTTCTTATGTTTATAACAGGAATTTTATAAAGGTAAATTAACAATTCAAACCCCCGTTTCTTGTAAATCGACATTGCTACTTCAATTGGCATCAGAGCTCGGTCTCTAAAATTTGAACACCTAACAAGTGTTAGAGAAAAAGATCTAGAAGAAAAATTTCAAAAAATATGTACTTTGCTGAAGGAGTGTCATCATACAGACCACTTTAGTTTGATGACATACACTACTATTTCTGGAAAAGCAAAATGCAGTTGTTCTTGAAATCTCAAGATATAGGAATATGGCAAATCATTACAAATGTAAATTTCATATCAAGAGTCGACCAAAATGATTCAATCTCTACTAAAAAGAAAGAAGCAAATTGGATAACAGAAGAAAAATCTAAGGTACTTCTAAACTCGAAAGCTCAATTATTCTTATCATGTGCTTTAAGTAGGGAAGAAAGTGAAATAGTTGATGAATGCAAAACTGCTAATGAAGTATGGGACACATTACAAACTCATCACGAAGGAACAAACCATGTGAAGGAAACAAGGATTGATATAGGCATAAGAAAGTTTGCACTCTTTGAAATGAATGAAGGAGAAACCATTGATGAGATGTACTCATGATTCACAACCATTGTAATTGAAATGCGCTCCTTAGAGAAAGCATAATCAGTACAAGATAGAGTTATGAAGATCTTGAGATGTCTTCCAATAATTTGGAGACCGATGGTGACAGCCATAAGCCAGGCCAAAAGTCTTGATGTATTCAGACTGGAGGAACTAATTGGAACATTACGAGCAAATGAAGTGTTGCTACAAAAAGACAAACCAATCAAAAAGGGCAAAGCAATAACTTAAGAAAATCCAGATAAGGGCAAAGACAAACCAATCAAAAATATCTCAAGAAAATCCAGATGAGGACTCAGAAGAAATCGAACAAGAAGATGATGAAGAAATAGTTCGTCTTACAAAAAAGATATAGAGATTGTTGAGAAGAAGGGATCATATCAAAAAAGGATTTTCAAATAAATAATAAAAATTCAAACTAGAGGTAGACAAAAGTCAAATCATATGTTTTGGGTGCAATAAACAAGAACATTATAAAACTGAATGTCCCTTTAACAAAAGAGCACCAAAAAAGTTCCCTTTCAAGAAAAGGTCCATGATGGTGACTTGGGATAATTATGATGAATCAGAAATAGAGGAACCTGAAGACGCCAACTTATGTTTAATGGAAGATATTGAAGACAAGGAGGTAATAAATTATGAACCATGTCTTTTATGTGATCAAATTGAAAGAGATTTTGATAGCTTACTTAATGATTCAAATCTTCTTGTTAAAAAATGTTGCTATTTAAAGGATCAAGTTTTAAAAGAATAGAGGGAAAAAGAGAAAGCTCAGGTTATGATTGAGGAACTAAAAAACATAATTCAGAACATGCAGGAATCTCATTTTAAGGAAAATAATGAATCTAAAAATCAAGAACATTCTACAACGAAAACGGAGAACGTTCTCGTTAAAACTGAAAATGAACATCTTAGAAATGACTTTTGAAATTTTATTAAAACTTATGAAACCTTTCAAACAATCATAGGATCTCAAGTGGGAATATTTGATAAAGCTAGTCTTGGTTTTGATAAAACTCAAAAAATGAAAATATATGAAAACGTTTTTGTTTCGGAAAGAAAAGAGGATAAATTCAAAACCAAATGCTCATATTGTAAGAAACTTGGACATCTAGAATTTGCTTGCCACTTGAAGAAAGGAGATGAAAAGATTAAAAGCCAAAGGTTTTTTAAAAGGGAAGATCGCTCTGCAAATAAAGTTGAACCAGTTTTGAAAAATCTGCATAAAGATAAACGTTCTCCAGCTTGTTCTTAAAAGGGGGAATGTTTTGGAACAAAAACAGAACTTTCTCTAGAAAGTTTTAGAAAGGGAGAATGATCTGGAATTTCAGCAAAATCAATTTCAAATCCGTTTAAAACTAAGATTTTGAAACCTTATCGAAGATCAACAACAAAGTGTTCCTATTATTCCAAAAATGGTCACTTTGAATCAACTTTCTATTTTAAAAAGAGATCAAGTTTTAAAAAAACTTCTAAAAGAAGATATACTAACCATCAAGGACCTAAACAAATATGGGTACCAAAATCATTACGAACGTGTGATGTTGGAACACCATCCAACAATCAAGAGAACATTGATACATGGACAAGGTATGCTCAATACACATGAATGGTAAAGTATGGTGCCTCCTCTCATTAGAAAAATTTGGAGTATCTATAACCTTTGGAAACATTAAAACTAAGGAGATGAAGAAGAAGAACATTCTGGACAACAGCAACACAATGCTTTCCAAGAAACCGAGATTGATAAACAATCTCTGTTTCATTCTCCTCCTAAAAGCTGGAGAATGATAAAGGCAAAATCTAAGAGGATGATCAATTTAAGCAAAAAGGTTCATTCTAGAAGCAGTACCAGAACATTCTGCAGAAGACAAAAACATTTTCCAAAAAAGCAGAACCTTCTCTTGAACATTCTTGATAGTTTATATGCAACATTCAATCAAATCTAATGTTTTCTATTAAGATGATATGGTTGAAAAAACATCAACAACGTCTAAATGAGTTTGAACCATTTAGTTTTGGCACTCCTACACATCTTACTATTGTTGGAAGAACTAAATTGGAAGGATATGGTGCCAAAGTTGTTGCTATTGGAGTCTTGATGAAAGTTAGCCATCAGATCAAAGGAATAATAATAAGTTTGAATGGTGGTCCTTTAGAAGAAGCACATATTCACAATGTCCTCATGTCTAATTCAAGTGCTTCTTTGGATCTTATCAATATATATTCTAATCATGATTACTATTTAATTCATTCATGGAACTCAAATCATTTTCTACAAATTCTCTTTTCTATGTCCTTAAAATCATTTTTCATGTGAACAAATCTCTCTGATTGTTTTTTATAAATACAAACTTTTTTTAGCATAAAAATGTTTTGTAAAGAGGGATATTATACTTAACATGAAATCACATTCATTTTGCTTCCCTTGCACTCATTATCATGTTCAAAATTAAAAGTTGTGTGTTGTGAAAGAAGGCAAAAGAGCAAAGAGACACATTGCTTGTGATTTGGAATTTTGAAATCTTAAAGGATATCAATTTCAAAATATTAAGGGGGAGTTTTTTATTTTAGAAAATGTTAGTTTTCTTAAACCTGGACTCTACTAATTGTTTTCTATGTGTAGTATATATTTCTTTTGTATTCCCCAACCTTTTTGTGTTGACAAAAGAGGATGATTATTTTAGATTTTATGTTGCTTCAAAAATCTGAAGCATATTCTGAGGGGGAGTTTTTAAGCTCTCTTTGATTAAAATTAGAATCAGAATTAAAATCTAAATAACATGTTTGTCATCATCAAAAAGGGGGAGATTGTTGAACCAAAATCTCAATTTAATGTTTTGATGAAAAGAAAAAAATAATAATTAAGAATGTAAATTATGATTCTAAATGTTATGCTAATTTAACTTGTGCTTTTGAGTGTATTAATTCAAAGATAGGATTTAAACAAAACAAAGAAATCAGCACAAAAATGCAAGAAACTAAACAGACAAGAATTGAGAACAACATCACAGCTTCTAAAACCAATCAATCTCCACTAGTTAAAAGAAGTTTGTTCAGAATGATCATCACATCTATATCATCAGCACTAGGCAAGGAACAAACTGAGATGATTAGATTCAAAGAAACTACTCGAATCAGAAAAAGAGAAGATCATGAATTAGCAAGACCAAAAAAATCTGAACTTTCTTGACAAGATTATGATCAATCTGGACAACAATGTAATATCAGTCTCCAGATTCATAAATATTCTCCAGCTTGTTACACTTGATCTTCAGCAACAAACATCTTTCTTCAGAATGACTAGACCAATCTCCAAATTGATTATCAATCTCCGTTTATGTAGAATTTCAACATTGATCTCCTCATTTCTGCAGAAGTGTACAATCATTCACCAAACTGTTTTGGACAAAATCAAGGCTCCATATCGAAGCTGTAACATCAACAATTACATATGAATCTTCAAGGATCATTAAACACAAGATAAATCTAATCAATAACAAAGAAACCAACCCAGTAAACAAAGTTCAAATTATGTTCAAAGGCTGGAATATATTAGTAAAATACATTGGTTTTGGTCAAATTTGACATAGCACTACCAATAGCTCTTTTGACTAATATTAAAAGCTCTAAAAAGCCTATAAAAGGAAGGCCAAGCTCAAGGAAAAATCAGAGCTTCAAGTATTAAAAAAATTCATTACTCATTTCAATCATACTTGAATTTCTCTCACACACATACATTGAATCAATTCTAATTTTTCCCATTTGATTAATAGAATCATTCTCGTGTATTTTTCTATCAAAGAATCAGAACTCAAACAAGTGTTGAGCCTTCTCAGATTCTCACAAAGAAATCTCATCATTATTGCAAAACTCAAACTATAAGAGTTTCATATAGTTTGGGTAGATTGTAAGAAATCCTATCAAGGTTGATATGTGACTTGATTGAACTCCTTTTTGGGTGGAAGGTTTTAACTTTGTAGTAGATCAAGGTTGATCTGAACTAGGTGCTGTAAAACCAAGAAGGTTCTTTTTTTTAAACACTTAGTGGAAAATCTCACGGTTGTGAGGACTGGACGTAACCCGAGTTGGATGAACCAGAATATATCGTTGTGTGGTATCTCTTCCGTTATCTATTTACATTCAGTTTGATTGATAATCAAGTTATAAATTCTGTGGGATAATCCATATCTGTGGAAATTCTGTAGTGACCAGGTGATTAGGCGATGTGTTTCCCACCATGAGGCTCAATCCATTATTCATTTTGTCATGCCTCTCCAACTGGAGGACATTTTGGTCCTCAACGGACAGCAAGAAAAGTCTTAGACTCAGGTTTCTTTTGGCCCACTTTGTTTAAAGATGCTTTTAAGATTTATAAAACTTGTAAACAATGCCAAATAGCAGGAACAACAATCACTCGTAGATGTGAGATACCTCAACAACCTAGTTAATTATCTAGTTGTTGGAGTCTTTCCTGTAGATGCATCCCGAACACAAATACACAAACTTAAAAGTGATTCCAAATACTATGTGTGGGATGATCCATATCTGTGGAAATTCTGTAGTGACCAGGTGATTAGGCGATGTGTTTCCCACCATGAGGCTCAATTCATTCTTCATTTTGTCATGCCTCTCCAACTGGAGGACATTTTGGTCCTCAACGGACAAAACTTATGAACAGTGCCAAATAGCAGGAACAACAATCACTCGTTGGAGTGAGATGCCTCAACAACCTATGCTTTTCTGTGAAGTATTTGATGTGTGGGGCATTAACATTATGGGTCCTTTCCCTGTATCTTTTGGTTATGTCTATATTTTACTAGCTGTTGATTATGTTTCGAAGTGGGTAGAAGCAATACCCACTAGGACTAATGATTCTAAATTTGTTGCAGGTTTTATCAAATCAAATATTTTGTTCAGGTATGGAATACCCCGAGCCATCATAAGTGATCAAGGCACTCATTTTTGCAACCGCACCATGGATGCTTTGCTTCGGAAGTATGAGGTTGTGCATAGAGTTTCTACACCTTATCATCCCCAAACTAATGGGCAAGCTGAAGTCTCAAATAGAGAAATCAAACAGATCTTAGAAAAGATGGTGCAGCCAAACAGGAAAGATTGGAGCCACCGACTTGAAGAAGCTCTTTGGGCTCATAGAACAGCCTACAAAAAACCAATAGGAATGTCCCCTTATCGACTTGTGTTTGGTAAGGCATGCCACCTCCCAGTAGAAATAGAGCACCGTGCTTATTGTGCGGTCAAGAGTTGTAACCTTGAGATGGAGAAAGCAGGTTTGGAGAGAAAGCTTCAATTACAACAACTTGAAGAGCTTAGACTCGAAGCTTACGAGAACTCTCGCATCTATAAGGAGAAAACTAAGTACTTTCATGATAAGATGATTTCTAGGAAGAAATTTTCCATTGGCCAAAAAGTTTTATTATTCAACTCCCATTTGAAAATTATGGCTGGGAAACTTCGATCGAAGTGGATTGGCCCTTTTGTTGTTATTAACATTTTTCCTCATGGTGCAGTGGAAATAAAAAGTGAAAACACTGGAAAAAAAAGGTTCAAAGTAAATGGACAACGCCTCAAGCTATTCCATGAGAACCTTGTGCTTTAAGATTCTATCATAGAAGAACTCTCCTTGGAACAGCCCACCTACCCTGAAGTTTAAACAGGGAGCTCCTTTTTCTTACTTTTATTTTATACTTGTTACTTTCATTGAGGACAATGTGTAATTTAAGTGTGGGGGTGTTACTTAGGATTCTATTTGTTATGATTTTAATTATTATAATTACAAAAGTAATAATAATAATAATAATAAAAAATAATAAAAAAATAATGGACATTGCATTGCATGTTTTTCATCAAATTTTATGGTTGTAAATGTTGAGAGTTTGTTTGGATTGACATTATTAGATAGTATTTTTACATTCTTGGTAGAATAAATTGGATAAAAATGCTAAATTATGTATCATTTGTGATAAGTCATTAACCTTTGTGAGATTTTTTAGCCTTATTATGAATGGAATACATTTTTCCATCCTTTTTTTTTTCTTGTGTGTTGTCTCACTCATGATTGCTAGTTACGCCAGAATTTGACTTGACTCTTGTCCGCATGCATATATTGAAATGATCTAGGCATTTGTTTATAATTAAGCTACCAACCAAATAAGCCTACCCTACAATTATCCATTTGTTTATGTGTTGGATATTTGCCTATTTTTGATATTATTGACAAACATACATCGTTAAATAAATCTAACATTTGTAAACTGAGAAAAATTTCAGGATCAACAACTCAACCCTACAAACTTGAGAATTGCTTGGAACTTAAGAAATCAACAAAAGCTTGAAGATTCACAGGCAAATCGATTGGTCAAATCGATTCTATAACAGGGTTGAATGAAATTATGCAGTCTGGAAGTAAGCAATCGATTGGCACAATCGATTTCCACAATAAAGCTTGATATCAATCGATTAGGCAAATCGATTGGTACATCTATCAGAAAATAAATTGTGCAAGTCAGAGAGCTTGTTAGTCTCAAATCGATTGGGCAAATCGATTGGTTAATTCTCCAGGACTGAACTGATTGCTCACATCGATTAGACAAATCGATTGGTATATTTACTGAAATTAAAACGTGCAAGTCAGTAGCCTGTCTTGTATTCAAATCGATTTGGTAAATCGATTGAGCCAATCATAATCAGTGTTGATATTTGTCTATATCAATTGGGATAATCGATTTCGAAGGTCACAGAGCCAAACCAAAAGTGAGCAAATCGATTGGACAAATCGATTTACCCAAATGTACTTAAAAAGAGAGTTGGTCTGGGACATACGCAATCGATTATCACAATCCACTAAATCATTTATGTTGAAATAAGTTTGGCATCAATCAACTAGGTAAATCGATTGAATGAACCAAATAATAAAATGAGCTTCAGACTTAAATCCACAATTGATTAGACACATCGATTATGTTGTTTAAAATCAATTCTGTATCTTGTCAAATCGATTGGGCAAATCGATTGATGTAAGCCACTGTGTCTCTGGAACCAGTGAAATCGATTGACCAATTCGATTGGTACAAAATTTTTTAGAAACAGTGATGGATTAAGGATTATGTATATAGTTGCATCGATTGGACACATCGATTGTTTTGATCTCGTTGTTGGAACAAAACACTACAAATCGATTGTGCACATCAATTCATATATAAACATTCAGTTACAACTAGTAGTGATCTTTTGTGATTGAGGGATCTCATCAAAAGGACACTTGACTGAAATCTTGGAAGAGTTTGTGGGAGATTAACTCTGGGATTCAGGGAGAGAAGACTAGAATATAAAAGAATAGTTTAAGATTGATAGGCGAGGAGCTGGAACATCTATAAACTGATTCTAAGACATTCTAGTGAAAAGGCTAAGATCGGGTTTGATCTTAGGACTGGATGTAGGCCGTCACGAAGCGGCTGAACCAGTATAAATATCTGCGTACACCTTTCTTTCTCTTATCTCTTTTAGATTTCTGCAATTATAGTGTTCTTGATATTGATTGAATGCATGATAAAGATTCTGTGATAGATAGCTTTGCATGACAAATTGTTTTGACATAGCCGCATGAAAATCAATATCCTGAATACAAACTGTTTTGATGCACTTCTCCATATAATCAATAACTGATATTACTTGACATTCTTTAAAATTGATTATTAGGGACCTTCCGCAATCTTATGTTTTGTAAATTTACAATTTATAAAACTGCTGCGCATTTTGTTAGCATAGAACTGAGGCCTGATTACCATCAATTGGTATCAGAGCCAGCTTTTGTAAGAGTAACTCTCATCAAAAGAACATGGCCTCTGATTTCCTCGGAGAGGGTGCGTCGTTAGCAAGGCCTCCTGCCTTTAACGGTGCAACATACATGTATTGGAAACAACGCATGTTAATTTTTCTTGAAGCTAGTGGTATTGACATTCTTGATGCTGTAGAGAATTGACCTTTTGTGCCAACCATAGCAGGTACTGGTGATTCAGCAATCTTAAAGCCTAAAAGCGACTGGTCTGAAGATGACAAAAAGAAAGTTGGGTACAACGCCAAAGCCAAGAACATTATTACTGCAGCCTTGAGTCATGATGAATTCTTCAGAGTCTCAAATTGCAAGACAACAAAACAGATGTGGGATACACTTCAGCAGACACATGAAGGAACCACAGACGTAAAGAGAGCTCGGATAAACACTCTCATGCACGAGTATGAGTTGTTTAGCATGAAGAAAGAAGAAACAGTCAACGACATGCAGACTCGATTTACACACATTATCAGCAACCTAAATGCATTAGGAAAAGAAATAGATAACGAACAGCAAGTGAGCAAAGTCATGCGATGTCTAACTCGGGAATGGCAACCAAAGGTTACAGCCATTGCAGAATCAAAGGATACCGGGAGCATGGCTATAGCTACATTGTTTGGTAAATTGAGAGAACATGAAATGGAACTACATAGACTCAATGAAGCTGAACTAGTTGACAGAAAACGAAAAGGATTGTCGTTGAAAGCCCAAACACATCAATCTAAATCTGAACATGGAAGTAGCTCAAATGAATCCAGCAGTGAGGATAATGAAGAACCTGAAATGGGATTACTTATAAAGAAGTTTAAGAAATTTCTGAAAAAGAAAGACAGCAAATTCAGAAAACAATCAAGCTCAAAGAACAATGACAGTAAGACAATCACATGCTATGAATGTGGAAAAACCGGTCATATAAAGGCTGATTGTTACAAGCTGCAGAACAAAAACAGAAATTCCAAAACTAAAGGCAAGGAACCAGCTCAGAAAAACAGAAAAGCCTACATGGCATGGAATGACAATGAAGAATCCTCCACATCTTCAGAAACTGAAGAAGCAAATCTGTGTCTCATGGCTAATACGGATTCTGAATCAGAAAGTGAGGTAAGTTCACAATATAATCCTTCCTTTGATGAACTGCAAGATGCGTTTAATGAACTGCATGTTGAGTATGTTAAATCTGTTAAGCAGTTAGTAAGCACAAAGAAAATGGTTGAACAACAGTGCATATTGCATGATCAAATGAAAATTGATTATAGAAAGATTGAAGACTTATGTGAACAATTAAAAATAGACTCACATGAAAAATCTGCCAAATGCAATGATCTTGAAAATTCTATTACTTTATTGAAGTCTGATTTATTGAAATTCTCTAGTAGCAAGGATAAACTGAATGACATCCTTAGCAACCAGAGAAATGTCAATATAAAATCTGGACTTGGCTTTAACAAAAATATGCATGTTAATAAGAACAGAACTAAGCATGGAATAGGATATGGTAATGTTCATCATCACCAGAAATTTGTTAAGTCTAGTCACATGCAAAATATCTTTGTCAAACCAAAACAGTATGTATCCTCTGTTGTTACTTGTCATTTTTGTTGTAGAAAAGGACACTATGTTTACAATTGCAAATACTAAAGACTTGCTAACAGAGGATATAAACAGATTTGGAAGATTAAGACACAAGATGTTGAAACTCACCCCCCAGGACCCAATTTAAGTTGGGGACCTAAATTGAAATTCTAAATTTATTGCAGGTATGCTTGAGATCCACGAATCATCAATGGTATCTTGACAGTGGATGCTCAAAGCATATGACAGGGGAAAAGTCAATGTTTATGTCTCTAAATCTGAAAGACGGTGGATTTGTAAAATATGGCGATAATAACAAGGCAAGATCTACGGTGAAGGTAACATTGGCAGCGAATCGACTGCTATAATTAAAAACGTCTTGTACGTAGAAGGACTGAAACACAACCTTCTAAGTATCAGTCAGATGTGTGACAGCGGTTTTCAAGTAAGCTTTTCACCACTCTCTTGCACAATTGAAAACAAAACTGATAAAAGCATGAAATTGGTAGGTGATAGAGTTAACAATATCTATATGCTTGATTTAACTGCTGTACCTACTGATTCTATTTGTTGCTTATTATCAAATGCTGATGAAACATGGTTATGGCATAAACGTATTGCACACATTCATATTGGTCATTTGAATAGACTTGTTAGCAAACAACTAGTCATAGGACTCCCTGACAAGAAGTTTACTAAGGATAGGATATGTGATGCTTGTGAACAAAGTAAACTTGTCAAAAACTCTTTTCCCCCAGTAGACTTGGTCAAAACCGATAGGGTTTTGTAGCTGCTTCATATGGATCTCTTTGGTCCTTCTCAAGTGAGAAGTTTTGGTGGCAATTTGTATGGTTTTGTACTAATCGATGATTATTCCAGATTCACATGGACATTCTTTCTGACTCATAAAAGTGAAGCTTTTTCTGTTTTTAAAAATTTTGCAAATTTGGTACAAAATGAAACAAGTCAGAAAATTATGTCTATCAAAAGCGATCATGGAGGAGAGTTCCAAAATGATGCTTTTGATACATATTGTGAACAAAATGGTATTCATCACATGTACTCAGCCCCTAGGACACCACAACAAAATGGTGTAGTTGAAAGGAAAAATAGGTCTTTGGAGGAATTAGCTAGGACCATGCTTAAGGACTCCAAGGTACCTAAATTTTTCTGGGCTGATGCAGTTAGTATTGCCACACATGTTGTCAACAGGGTCTTGATTAGACCAATCCTTAGGAAAACTCCATACGAGTTATATAAGGGTAGAGAGCCAAATATTTATTACTTTAGAGTTTTTGGGTGTAAGTGCTTTGTTTTGAACAATGGTAAGGAACACCTAGGTAAGTTTGATCCTAAGGCAGATGAGGGTATCTTTCTAGGTTATTCCCAAACTAGCAAAGCCTACATAATCTACAATAAAAGAACAAAGACTATAGAAGAGTCAGTTCATGTAAAGTTTGATGAATTTTTTAGAGGAAACATGAACAAAGCTCCTTCTATAGTTGATGCATCTTTGGACGATAATGTAGAATCTAAACCGTTAGAACCAGAGGTAGTTGCAACCCAATCCAATAGTGATTGTGTTGAACCTGTTGCAGTAGATGAGTTACCTAAGGAGTGGAAGTTCAATAGAAACCATCTCATAGATAACATTATAGGGGACATCTCTAGAGGAGTAGCAACCAGGAGAAACCTTAGTCATTTCTGTAACCTTACAGCTTTTGTATCTCAGATTGAACCTAAGAACATTAAGGAAGCCTTACTAGATAGTGAGTGGATACTTGCTATGCAAGAGGAGTTGAACCAATTTGAGAGAAACCAAGTGTGGATTCTAGTACCTAAACCAGAAGGTAAACACATCATAGGAACAAGATGAGTGTTTAGAAACAAACTGGATGAGAATGGTGTGATCACTAGAAACAAAGCTAGGTTAGTGGCCAAGGGTTACAATCAGGAAGAAGGGATAAATTTTGATGAAACCTATGCCCCTGTAGCTAGGTTAGAAGCCATTAGAATCCTGATGGCTTTTGCGTGTATCATGGACTTCAAACTTTATCAAATGGATGTGAAAAGCGCATTTCTCAATGGTGACATCCAAGAAGAAGTGTTTGTTAGCCAAACCCCTGGTTTTGAAAATCCTGATTTTCCTAATCATGTGTACAAGCTAACAAAGGCTTTCTATGGATTGAAACAAGCCCCTAGAGCTTGGTATGAGAAACTTAGCACTTTCCTCATTCAACAAAACTTTGTAAGAGGAAATGTTGATAAAACTCTTTTTATAAAAACTAATGAAAATGATATATTGCTGGTCCAAATTTATGTTGATGACATAATATTTGGATCAACCAATAACAAGCTTTGCAAAGACTTTGAAAATTTAATGAAAGGTAAATTTGAAATGTCTATGATGGGAGAACTCTCCTATTTTCTGGGATTTGAAATTAATCAAAGCAAGCTTGGAATCTTCATTAGCCAAACAAAATATTGCAATGATTTAATAAAGAAGTTTTGTTTTGATAAATACAAATCCATTGATACACCTATGAGTTCAGCTAGCAACCTAGATAGGGATGGGATGGGAAAACCAGTAGATATTTCCAAGTATAGGAGCATGATAGGATCCTTACTGTACCTTACTGCAAGCAGGCCTGACATTATGTTCAGTGTTTGCTTGTGTGCCAGGTTTCAGTCAAATCCTAAGGAATCTCATCTTAGCGCAGTTAAGAGGATTTTCCGGTATCTTATAGGAACTAGGAATCTCGGCTTATGGTACCCCAGAGGATCTACATGTTCATTGGTTGGTTTTTCAGACTCAGATTTTGCTGGATGTAAGTTGGATAGGAAGAGTACTTCAGGCACTTGTCACCTACTTGGAAACTCTCTTGTATCATGGTTTAGCAAGAAGCAAACGAGTATTGCACTTTCTACTGCCGAAGCGGAATACATAGCAGCCGGAAGCTGTTGTGCTTAGATTATGTGGATGAAACAACACTTATTGGACTTTGGTGTGGACTTAGGAACCGTGCCTATCATGTGTGATAACACAAGTGCAATATGTATCACTAAGAATCCAGTAATGCACTCCAGAACCAAGCACATTGAAATTCGGCATCACTTTATTCGAGATCAGTTTCAAAGTGGGAATATTAAGCTGGAATATGTCAACACAACTGAGCAGTTAGCAGACATATTCACCAAAGCCTTGCCAAAGGAAAGCTTCCATTACATCAGGATGAAACTGGGCATAATAGATCCAAGTGAGATCTGACTTATGTGCCAAATCGATTTGGCAAATCGATTTGACCCATAATATATCTATTTGTCTTAGTTTGAACACTCGAAATCGATTAGGGTAATCGATTTAGCCTATTATGTATGAGAATTCAAGTGAAAGGAATCGATTTGGATAATCGATGCTGATACAAGTTACATTCTGGACTGATATGACAGAGAAATGAATCATCTCAAAATCGATTTGGGAAATCGATTTACAATGTATCAATTAATTTGGGGAATCGACTGTTACATTTGATGTGCGATTTTCTATGGACAATCGATTTGGAAAATCGATGCTGATATGGATTGTTTTTCTGAACTGCTACTTGGTGTTGCTGGACTGGCTCGAAATCGATTTGGGAAATCGATTTGGTAAACTACTAATCGATTAGGGCAATCGATTAGCAATATTATCGTTGAACTTTTTACTAGCCGTTACAGTACTTATTACCTTTCACCTCTTTCACTTCCCCAGCAACGGTACGATAAATCGATTGACCCAATCGATTTGCACTTCAGAAAGTATATAAACAACAGTGTTCAATCGATTTCAGTCACAGTTAACCCACTCTCAATCGATTTTGCCTCAGAAATTCACACTTTCTCCTTGTGTTTCAATCTCAGTTCATCTCTTCTCTCAATCCTAAACCTTACCATCTCACATACACTAAAATGGCAAGAGTAAAGCAAACTCAACCAAGAACTCCATCTCCATCATCATCATCATCAAGTGGTAGAACTCCATCACCTCCTCCAACCTTGACAAAAAGAGTATCAATTCCTACTCATAAGATTCTAGCCAAAGATAAAGGAAAGGGTATTGCTACTGAGCAAGGAAAGAACAACAAGAGAAAAGAGCCGCCTGCGGAAAAGCTTCTTGTTGATGCAATGAAGGAGATTGCCAGTAAGAAGAAGAAGAAAAACAACACTTCTTCTCCTCCTCCCAAGAAGGCTCCTGCAAAAACTAAGCCTGTAGAAGTGTCTGATTTGCCTCCTGCTTTTCTCAAACGGAAGATACACGAAGCACACTACATGGACTTCGCCTATTTCGACGAAGACGGATTCACCTTCCAAGATCATCTACGGTTTCACGGTTTAGAAGCCTTCCTCTCATGCTCACTAGATTCATATCCTAACTTGGTTAGGGCCTTTTACTCATCCTTCAAAATGAGTGAAGTGGGATTCAAAGCTACAGTCAAAGGAAAGAAGATTTCCATGACCTTTGAGGAGTTCTCGAGCCTCTCGGGACTGCCTTATCATGGATCTGTTCCAGCAAGCTCTGACGTTATTACCAAACTACTCGGGTTAATGGAAGCGCAGGCTGCTCACAACATCAAAATGGAGAATGCTCTGCAGAAGCTTCAGGCTGATCTGACTTTGATAGCACAGGATGTGGCAGCAATCCAGGAACATCTAGGCATTAAGTTGTCTTTCAGTGATGTTGCTGAGATTGGAAGACAGGCAACAGAAGAACAAACTCCGACACATGCCGAGGTTGCTGCAACTCATGTTGAGGAGACACCTGCTGAGGGTAATACAGCGGTCTCAGCCTCTTCCCCAGATGATAATGAGGACCAGCCTACCTTATATGTTTAAGATTTTAGTTTCTTTTGTTCTTCTCTTTGTATCATTGTACTTTCTTTGTATTGTTGCCTGAATGAATGAACATTTTCACATAACTTTTGATTATAAAGTGTGTTGCATTTCATTATCAATACGTGCCATAATCCTGTTTACTTTCGTATTTGTTTTACTTTTTTGTTTTTCAAACTGCTCCTGTTGCTAATGTGTTACTTTTTTAGTTTTAGCTAGCAACTCCGGGGGAGCTCAGTTCTGAGTTTTATTTTGTTACTCCTTTTTGACTCAAGTGACAAATGGGGAGAACAATTTAAAACTTAAAACTTGTATTTGTATTTTGAACTAACCCTTATATTATATGATACTTGTTAATGCTCTAATACAATCACCCTAACTAATCACTTTGCAATCGCTCTGAGACATTATGGGCACTCAGAGTTAGGGGGAGCTTAACTAGACTGTTGTAATTAAAATAGTTTATTATGTTTTCTTGAAATATTTCTCAAGTTAAAATTGCATGTTTGTCACTTAAATCAAAAAGGGGGAGATTGTTGGATATTTGCCTATTTTTGATATTATTGACAAACATACATCGTTAAATAAATCTAACATTTGTAAACTGAGAAAAATTTCAGGATCAACAACTCAACCCTACAAACTTGATAATTTCTTGGAACTTAAGAAATCAACAAAAGCTTGAAGATTCACAGGCAAATCGATTGGTCAAATCGATTCTGTAACAGGGTTGAATGAAATTATGCAGTCTGGAAGTAAGCAATCGATTGGCACAATCGATTTCCACAATAAAGTCTGATATCAATCGATTAGGCAAATCGATTGGTACATCTATCAGAAAATAAATTGTGCAAGTCAGAGAGCTTGTTAGTCTCAAATCGATTGGGCAAATCGATTGGTTAATTCTCCAGGATTGAACTGATTGCTCACATCGATTAGACAAATCGATTGGTATATTTACTGAAATTAAAATGTGCAAGTCAGTAGCCTGTCTTGTATTCAAATCGATTGAGCCAATCATAATCAGTGTTGATATTTGTCTATATCAATTGGGATAATCGATTTCGAAGGTCATAGAGCCAAACCAAAAGTGAGCAAATCAATTGGACAAATCGATTTACCCAAATGTACTTAAAAAGAGAGTTGGTCTGGGACATACGCAATCGATTATCACAATCCACTAAATCATTTATGTTGAAATAAGTTTGGCATCAATCAACTAGGTAAATCGATTGAATGAACCAAATAATAAAATGAGCTTCAGACTTAAATCCACAATTGATTAGACACATCGATTATGTTGTTTAAAATCAATTCTGTATCTTGTCAAATCGATTGGGCAAATCGATTGATGTAAGCCACTGTGTCTCTGGAACCAGTGAAATCGATTGACCAATTCGATTGGTACAAAAGTTTTTAGAAACAGTGATGGATTAAGGATTATGTATATAGTTGCATCGATTGGACACATCGATTGTTTTGATCTCGTTGTTGGAACAAAACACTACAAATCGATTGTGCACATCGATTCATATATAAACATTCATCCAAGTCTGAAGAACTCAGGTAAACTAATCGATTAGGTAAATCGATTCGTATGTGCAGTTTCAAGATTCAAGAAAAACAAGATTCACGAAATCGATTGGAAAAATCGATTAGCCTGCTTTATTACTTTAAGAAATCGATTGGCCTAATCGATTGACATGTTTTTCCTGAAACTATATAAACTGCATTTACTCATTTCTTCTCATAACTATCATAACAACCATACTCATACCACAGTGATAACAACTGAAAATATTACAATCCTTTCTCAACTGATATTACTTTGAATATCTTTTTCAGCCTTAAACAATTTACATTGGTGATCAACAAGGATTGAAAAAGACAACAATTGAGAAAGATAGCTTTGAGAAGAATGAAGATCAAGAACGTTGTATATTTGATCATTTGCAATTTCTGTAATTCAAATTCTGTAACCAAATTACTTTGAGAAAATCCAGTTACAATTGGTAGTGATCTTTTGTGATTGAGGGATCTCATCAAAAGGACACTTGACTGAAATCTTGGAAGAGTTTGTGGGAGATAAACTCTGGGATTTAGGGAGAGAAGACTAGAATATAAAAGAATAGTTTAAGATTGATAGGCGAGGAGCTGGAACATCTGTAAACTGATTCTAAGACATTCTAGTGAAAAGGCTGAGATCGGGTTTGATCTTTAGGACTGGATGTAGGCCGTCACGAAGCGACTGAACCAGTATAAATATCTGCGTACACCTTTCTTTCCCTTATCTCTTTTAGATTTCTGCAATTATAGTGTTCTTGATATTGATTGAATGCATGATAAAGATTCTGTGATAGATAGCTTTGCATGACAAATTATTTTGACATAGCCGCATGAAAATCAATATCCTGAATACAAACTGTTTTGATGCACTTCTCCATATAATCAATAACTGATATTACTTGACATTCTTTAAAATTGATTATTAGGGACCTTCTGCAATCTTATGTTTTGTAAATTTACAATTTATAAAACTGCTGCGCATTTTGTTAGCATAGAAATAATTCTTGCATATATTTCCATAAAACTGAGGCCTGATTACCATCATTATGCCCCTTTGAGCCTAATTACCCCCATTTTTTTGTTATATAGCTCATTACAAACCTAAAAGTGAAAAACAATGAATTGCCTATATCTTGGAGGATAAAGGAGTCTTTCCTTACATAAATTTAGGGGTACTCAACTTGATTGAGAGTGATGAAAAAAAAAAGAAAGAAAGAAAAAAAAAACGAAAGAAAAAAAAAATTATATATATATATATATATGAGGAAAAATGGTTGTGTTATGAACAAAGAGAGTATGAAAATAAAAGTTAATGATGTTTTGTTGAGTTACTTAATGTTGTTTTTCTCTCTTCATTAGTACTCTTTTATCCTCTTTGATTTTCAGCCCTAGTCTCCTTAGGATTATCTCACTCTTACCTTGCCCACATTACAACCTAAATAAAGACCTTTTGATCATTATCTGCATGTGTTCCAAATATAGATTATAGAGGCTTGTCAAGCCTATGATAGTGCTAGCTTTCATGATGTGTTTTGAGTGTAAATAGTAGCTCAAACACTTTGAGTGTAAACACTTTGAGAGAATTTTATATCCTAGGAGGACTCTATCACTTATGATCCATATTTTAGTTAACTTGTCCTCTTGTTTTCCTTGGTTGTGATAACAAAACTATTCATAATTGCCTTAAGCTAGAAATATTTTTCTCTCTCACCACTTGCATTCATAAAAACATTTGGAATCACATGCATTATTTTGCTCAGAGTGCAAAAGTTTAAGTGTGGGGGAATTTGATCATAGCATTTGGGCACATGTTTTTAAGTTTTTAGTTTGGTATTTGAAAAGCTCTTTATAGCTTAGATTAATATTTTTAGCTTGTTTCTAAACTTTAGGTCGAATTTGAATTATAATTTTATAATTTGTATTTTAATTTTATTATTTATATTTTGACTCTTTCTCGCTGTGTAGGTCATAACTTGAGCTCTGGATATCGGATTGACACATATGAGCAGGCGTTGGAAAGATAAAAATTTGAGCTACAACTTCTGTGTTGGAAGGAAAGACCAATTCTGAACTTTACTAGGCCAAAATTGAAAATTTCGTAATATGAATTTTTGTAACAATTTTAATTAGTGGACCACTTGTTTTTAAACCCATAACCCTAAAGTCCAATATCAAGTACTATATATTGGCATTTTTGTTTCTTTTCTAAGGACGTAAAAATTAGGATTCAAATTGCTACAAGAAATAAATAGTGTTATTTTTATTTCATGGAAGACTAATTTTATAAGATTAATCCACGAGTTCAAAGTTTCATTAACACCTTGAGATTCAGGTTACACTGACAATTTCTATTCATGATTCTATTCTTGTTTATTTGATTATATTGATATTTTGATTGCTTAAATTGAATTTCGATAGGATTGATTACATTTATTTGATAGAATTTGGTTTCGATTTCTAATTTAATTGAATTATAATTTTGCAACGCTTGATCGTTAATTGTAATATTGTGATGATTGTGATGCTTAATCCAATCAAAGAAACCAAATTCACATAGGATTGATTACGCTTGTTTGATCAATTCTATAGTCAAATAAGAATATAATCAAAAATTAGAAATTAAACTGATTGATAGAATCTGTGATAGGTCTGAAACTCGAATAAGTGGATTAATCGTTTTGCTCATCTGTTAAATAAAAAATTCTAAAAAACCCCTTTTAATTTCAATTTTCAATTCGGTTATTATTATTATATCAGAAGTCCTTGTGAAACGATTTGAGTTATTACATCTATTTACATTTTATCAATTGTATTTGTTCCGTGTGCGACAGCGGATCAGCAGCCAAGTTACTAGTGAACCAGGATAAATCTACGTGTCAAGTTATTTATACTTTCATTGTTTGTTGCCTTTGAATCTGATTGTGTAACTCCCCAGATTTTTAATCCAAAATGTTACTAAAAAAATACTTTTTTCTTAGAAAGTTTACGAATTTTTTTTTAATACTTAACTTTTATTCATTTTATATAATTAGTAACAATCACGTTATTTAATATCATTAAGAAAATATTTATTCAAAATTAAAATAATGTAAAGACAATTATTCTTAATGAAAGTGAACCACTTCCATATTTCTAGAATTCTAGTACATTTTAAAAGTTTGTGACAAAAAATTAAAAGAACTTAAAAATATTGGACAATTCCATTATTACAAAATTGTCTTGAAAGTAAAACTCATGTTTACCCCCACGTTCGCCACACCTCAATACTCATTAACTACTCTTGAATCTCCTCGAACTCATTAGCACCCAAAATGTTGTTGTAAGGGTCACTTTTTTTCCATCATATAAACGTAAGAATATACCAATGCATAATGAATGCTCCTAAAACTATATGATTCAGATATAAACCTGGCAGTAAGGCAACTTCCACATAGAAAGATCATCCATATCAATGGGGAAAACAAACGTGCTACTAAGGCAACTCCCACGAAGATACATATGCCATGACATAAAGATATAGTATCAAATTGATATATTCCCACACACCCCACTAAGAATCATGTCATATGCATTCAAAATCACTTTTAAAATCATCACTTTACTCCCATATCATTAAAAACACATACACACATTCATATAATGAGTATCACATATTCATAGACAAATAATCATAAAAATTATGACTTTCACCACATACACATAAAGATAAAAACTTGATATCATATAGGCCATAAAAATTGACACTTTAGCATATATAACAAGAAAATTTACCCTCCAACTATATACATAATAAAAATTAAAACTTTATCACATATAATGTAAAAATTCAAACTTTATTTCATATTCATCACAAAACTACAATTTTATCACATATAGCATAAAATTTCATACTTTACTACATAGAAGTCAAATATTACAATTCAATCTCAACAAAAATTCGGGTTTTATCATTTTAATCCGTTAGTCTACATTTATTCCTTTTAAAATATAAGTAATCACGATTATTTATTTCATGTCATTCAACCAACGACCTAACTATATTTTGTGTGCGGAAAATCCCTTACATTGGTTGCTTTTCTTCCTAGTACACGCTTTAAGCCCCGCGAAGTTGTTCACAAGGAACGAATTTGCAAGCTTTAGATACATAAAGAAAAGGAGGTGTGAAGATGATGGTAGCTAGGGTTTCGATATTCCTTTTTTGTTTATTATTAGTGAGTATACATAAATTGTGGACTTAGGGAAATTTAAAGTGGAAATTATTGGTTAGATATTTTTGGATCTTAATGAAGAATAAGTGCGATAATATGTCTCTCTTTTTGTCCTTTTTTTGTGTGTTAATCTTCATCATAAAAACCAAGTCATAAACACATAACCCAAATGTCTACCCATTCAAGTGGGTTGGGTCATAGCAAGTCTCAAACCCTTAACCCAATTTCTTCTTGTACTAGAAAAACACATCTACATATAATATATATATATATATATTAGTTACATATTGCTTCTACTCCAAGTAAGTCACAAAACCCGAATCAATTAGTTATCAACTTTTGCAAACATAATTTGACCCCCCCTGCTTCTTGTGTTTGCACCTTTAATGTCCACACCTACGCTTCCAACATGTTCTCTTTATAAGAATGGGTTAGTTAAAAAGATAGATCAAAAGGTATACAGAGGAATTATTGGTTCCCTCCTTTACATACCACCTTCTAGACCTAATATTTTGTTTAATGTGTGTGTGTGTGTCTGGCAGCTTTCAGTTTAATGCTAAAGAACCCCAATTAACATTTTTTGAGAGGATCTTTAGATATCTAACATACACTACTAACCTTGGTCTATATTATAAGTCATCCTCATAGTACAAGTTAGTAGGTTTATGTGATGTTGACTATGTTGGAGACAGGTTAGAACGAAAAAGCCCCAGTGACTACTCTACATTCCTTGGTAAAAATCTTATCTCTTTGTCAAGCAAAAGACAAGGGACTATTGCTCTATCCACAACAGAAGCAAAATACATCTTAGCAGCAAGTTGTAGCATTAAGCTATTATGGATTAAATATAACAAGAAGATTTCAAAATCAATGAGAGTAATATTTGTATCTTCTATGATAATACTTCAACTATATGTTTAACCAAAAATCATATTTTAAATTCGAGAGAAGAGTATTTTAGACATTACATTTATTGACACTAATCATCAGTCGACTAATACTTTCACAAAACCCCTTGCTAAGGACATATTCAATTATATAATGGAAAACTCTCAATATTCCTTTTATAAAAGGTCAAATGTATATATGTTCTACCTCTAATGAAGTTGAACTTTCTTGTACCTCTAGTAAATCTAAACTCAATTACTCTTAATATGAACAATCTTCTTGTACGTTGTGCTTAGTATGTGATACTCTGACAGGTGTCGTTCACGTGTGCTTACGTGTGGGTGTTATTTGGTTAGAAACCCAAACATTTTCATACAAACAACTCATCACTCACTATCCTAACGTATTCCCACACTTCTCTCTTTCAAACCATGAAACCTGTTGAAAATCTCTAAACTTCTCTTATTTAATGGCTTCAAGTTCATCCTCAAACCCTACAATCGGAAACAACTCTTATGTTCCTACTATGCAATGCAATCTTGATCAGTTAGAAATCTTGTTAAATCTCCATGAACTCCAAGTAAACTTTGCAAATCTCGTTGAAAATAGCTTTAATTTTGTTGAGGATTTTATTGGTGTTGGTTGGTCTCTATACTGTAATCTAAAATAAGAAATAGCTCCAGATGTTCTGGTTAAAGAGTTTTGGGAATTTGTTAATGCAAACACATACGAAGAAGTATCTAGTATTGTGTTAGGACTTCCTACTAAGATTACTCAACAATACCTAGCAGCTCTTACTTGATATTCTGATGAAGGTATGTTACTTGAAAATGGTTATGAGTCAAGGGTTGGATAATTCAAGACCAATAAGGAATTGTTTGAAGATGCTAAGGTCAACTCCAAATTAGTTCACTTGAAACCTAGATACAAAGTACTATTTAAGATCTTGATTGAGTTTGTGGTACCCAAAGGTGGGTTAGTGGACCATGTTAGCAAATATCGCAAGGGCTTAATATGGAATATTTCCCAAAGCTTCAAGACCAATATTCCATACCTGATTTTGGAACACATAAGGTCATGTGTCATCAACTTTAGGTCAGGGAAGATAAGGATGATTCCCTATCCTAGATTCATCACAACAGTACTAATGGGAACTCCTCTCATTCAAGCCCTAGAGGCAGTAGGAGGCACTATCAAAGAAGAATACATGTTTAGTTCGTTTACACCTTTGTTTAACATATCCAACGTCATCAAGATGAGAGTGATCTCACCTAAGCATTTCCTTTAATCTAGTGGGGATACTAGAAGGATTATTGGTCCAACAAGTAGATCTCAGGCCATTCCCTATGTAGATGGGGACTCATATGCCCCTCTATTTGATTCAGATTTATAATTAAAGGCAATCCAAAATAAAATTTAATTCAAATTTATCATTGAAGAAAATCTAAAATAAGATTTGATTCAAATTTATAATTGATAAAAATCTAAAATAAGATTTGATTTAGATTTATAATTGAAGAAAATATTTGACCAAATCGAAAAGAAGATACGGTCAAGATTTGAAGAAGATTTGATCAAGTTTTGAAGAAGATTTGATCTAGATTTATCTGCAACAAAATATGAATTGAATCAATCTAACGAATTTACAAACTCAATCTAAAAAAAATAGGAACTGAATCAATTTGAAGAATTTACAAACTCAATCTGAACACGATACAACTGATAATTAAAAATGGACTAAATTTAAGCCCAAATTTTAAAGATAAATAGATACTTAAGGTTGAAGAAGAAAATCATCAAAAATCTTAAAAGAGTAGATAAACTCAAGATCAAGATTTCAGATTCATCTTAGAGTTCAAAGATAGAAACACTTGTTCGAATGACAAATATTCTTTAAGTGTTTTTTCTTAGAGTATTAGAGTTAATATTATTATCAGCTTTGTTAGAAGCAAACACTTAAAGTTCCAATCTTTTTTATCCAACCAAGTAATGGTTTAGTTTCTTATTCAAATTTGGTTGTCAGATTGTTAGGAGAAGACTTGGCTTGTAGAGTCAAGGTGGTTAGTTCCTTCCTCAATCTAGGGTTGTCAGTTTGTTAGCATAAGATTTGGCTTGTTGCATCAAGGTGGTTAATTCCTCAAAAGTATGGAGTTGTCAGGTTGTTTCAGAAGACATGCTTGGAGAGTCAAGTGCTTTATAATTCAAGGTAATTGAATTAGTGTAATAAAGTCTTCTGAATGAGGAGACTGGATGTAGCCAAGTTAGTGGTGAACCAAGATAAATCTATGTGTCAAATTATTTTTGTTCTTATTGCTTGCTACATCTAAATTCGATTGCATTTTATCTAAGTAAATCATATAAACCAAACAACCTTCATCAAATTATCCAAAAGTTATCAACTTTAGCAAACATAATTCAACCCCTCTTCTCATGTTAGCGCCTTCAATTGCCATCGGAGCTCGGTCTTCTTGGAACCAATTTGATTTTTATAGTTAGAGTTTTGATGATCACAAAAGTATTTTATAAGAACAATATATTTGACTTCAAAGAGTATGAAAGAAGATTCATACTTTTGAAGAAAATCTAAAATAAGATTTAGTTCAAATTTATAATTGAAGAAAATCTAAAATTAGATTTGATTCATATTTAAAATTGAAGAAAATCTAGCCAATTGAAGAAAATTAGATTTGATTCAGATTTAGAAGTAGGTGTTTGACTTTACACTTTTTTACTATATAAGCTTTCAAGCTACATTGTATTTCTCTCCATAGGATTTGACTTCTACCTTGATTCATGTGTTGTTGAATTAGATCATCTTATCATAGAGGAAGGGACACTACTTCATCATAGAGATCATATTACCATTGGTTCGTACCCAATTCTCTTTGAATGGTCTCTTTGCTGTTCCAAAGGAAGGTGGTTCTAGACGAAATTGTGTTTTGTAGATCGTTGAAATAGAGAAAAGTTGTAATCTTTAGCATCTTGAAGGATGAGAAGATGAATGAAGTCATAATCATTCATCAATAATATTGATGGTTGAAAGATTAACCAAGATGATATTAATTTTAATTTTTTTTATAGATTTTAATTTTATTAGTTTGAAAGAAACCTAAAAATTTAATTGGTTTTAATTTGGATTTTAACTTGGACTTGTGCAAATTTATGTAGATGAAAATAAACAACCCAAAAGATTAAAATTTCTAGTAAAAAAATCATTGAAATTTCATACACACTACATTTGTATATAGAAATTGTTAAAATATTAATAGTGCAAACATATTGTAACATAAACAAAAAAAATAAAAATAAAAATAAAAATAAAATAAAATAAAATAAAAAAACTAAAAAGACGATTATGATAAATGGGACAAACTATAAAGGATAAAATAATAATTTGATTCTTGTTGTTGTCAACTAACATAATAATAAATTTACATATATTAAGTGTGAAGAAGTGAAGAATCCCAAATTTAAGTTTTTGCATATTAGTCTTTGTAGCTACTAATTGAGTTGTGCTTACTGAGATTTTATTTTTGCAAGTGATGTGAGTGTTATTGGTTTTGTAGGGGAAAGCTGTAATCTTTACTTCTTTAATGGTGAGAAGATGAATGAAGTTATAATCATTCATCAATAATGGTGGGAAGATAAAAGAAGATAATATGAATTTTAATTTTGACAACTTTTAATTTTATGGGTTTAAAAGAAACCTTCAAATTTTAATTGGTTTTAATTTGGATTTTAACTTCAAATTTTGTGGGTTTATGTAGATGAAAATGAACAAATCAAAAGATTTAAATTTTAATAAAAGACCATTTAAACTTCATACATTCATGTATTTTTCATTTTGTTCAAAAGTTTAACTGTACAAATAAAATATAACATAAAGCTATAATTTTTTTGTCAAATAATCTAGTGACTAGCTCACATATCTTAAATGCTACGTATCAATGTAATGTATATTAGCTGTATTTATGAGACATGTTTTCGATCTTTACTCCATCAATCGAAACAAAATGTAACAGGGGCTTCAGAGTTGAGAAAATTTCAGCGAAACACTTCGGAAAAACAAACGATATATACATTGTTTTTGGTAGTTAGCACCTCTTCATCTACAAGAGTTTGAAGGTGTAAAGTTTAAAATATCATAACACATTATGCGGACTACGAATTCATATGCGCAAATATTAGAGCCGTTTTCTCTGCTCAAAGTAAAAAATAACCAAATGGTAAAAAAGAGCAAAGAAACTAAAGCCAGAATCCAACCACAACGCTTAACTGACAGCATACAAGGTTAGCCCCCTTTGAGCCTACAATCTGTAACACCAAAATACATGATGATTAAGTAGTGTATAGTAGACGATAATAGCAGACTTGAGTTTCATCCTCACGTGAAGAGATGGGTGCGGTTACGTGAGAGCTGAGGCCGTTTTATTGGAGACATTATCAAATTCCTCAAAGTCATTGATGGCTTACTAGTAGCACCAGGTCGAAAAACAGGGTGAACACCAACTCTTCTGTTCCCGGCATCCCCTGCAATGACATTTTGTTTTGCCGGTGAGCCAACAGATATGTCAAACTGACCAGAGTTATTGCTATTCTGCCTCGCTGGCCATACATCCTCTCTTGGTCCTGGGGTGGTAGGAGTGAATACCGGCGGACCTGTAACAAATAAGTTATCTACTTTTGGAAATATCTAAAGGGAGAAGAAACGAGGTCTTAATCATAAAGTTCATTTTTCAACATTATGTCTCAATTATAGATACTTCACTTGGTTTTAAAGCT
Organism: Cicer judaicum; assembly: GCA_037974835.1. NCBI lineage: Eukaryota > Viridiplantae > Streptophyta > Magnoliopsida > Fabales > Fabaceae > Cicer > Cicer judaicum. The sequence goes on from JBBPBS010000417.1 coordinate 4,741,438, forward strand.
AACTGAAACTGATATATCACTAAAACACCGTCTACTGAATCCATAATGTAGTATCTTCGGACTGATGAAAGTTAAAGATTACCTTGTCTACAAGTTTCTCTTTCATCAATTATGTTAGGTGGGTTGGAGAACAAATCCCGCTCATTTCTAGAATAAAAGTTGCTTGCAGGCTGTATGGCAGACCGCTTCACCGAGTCAAACTCATTTCTCAGCTGGTCATACATTTCATCTAATTTTCTCTTCTGCCTGAATGGAAATAACTTAGAGTCAACAATTGAGGAGATTTAATTTTAACAAGCTAGAGAAGTGATTCACACTGACCTGGATTTTTCAGCAAATTTTTCCTGAAGTTCCTGATTGTCCTTGGTTAAGCTCTCAATTTCCTGTTGCATCATCTGGCACCTCTTGGCCATCTTTTGGTAGGCAGTATGCGCCTGCTCTACATTTTCATTAAACTTTTCTTGCATCTCCTCAAATTTCTGCCTGTATTGACGTTGCATTCTGTTCATCTTAACCTGCCACTCCAGTTCTTTTTGCCCAATGTAGAACATCACACTTCTATGTGCACTCTTCATCACTAAAATTTCTTAGGGTAAAACAATTGGTCAAATGTACACTAAAATTCATTAATTTCAGAATATGCACCTCATTTACATTAGTCGGACCCTCAGGCCCTACAGAGTGTTATAACATGTGACATTAATTTCATGCTTTCTACACATGCCTTCTACACAATAGGCATAAAGGATACATATCTGTGGAGACACTCCTGCCATGACCGTCTGCAATGAAAACCATCACAGTACCAGGGAATGATATCCTTCAAATTACATAAAATATCTAAACTATATATAATATGTACGGGAGAATGCTTACTCACATTGACCCACTCATCATTGGGATTGACATCCACAGGTTTCATGACACTGATAAGAAGTGAAATGCATAAATTAGACAAGAAAAAGCAATCCATGAAGCTAATAATTGACATCCCAAAATTTTATAATGATGACAGAAACATCACATTTTGGCCAAGTAATGTTGACAAAATAATAGTGCCACTGCCACCAAATAACCATATCAAGAGGATCTAAATTGACATACATAATCTAGATAAATGATGGAATAGCCAAAACAAATGTATGAACAAATCACTGAGGATGATTACGGCCATTGGACAACCTTTTTAACTAGTGTTGTATCATGTGAATAAAACAATCATAAGTTCTTACGTGGATGGAAATAAAATAAGCAACAGATCCCAATAAAATCATTACCTCTTTGAAAGGACTTGATCACAAACAGGGCATGCTCCATCATTGCTTAATATCTTATTGGCATCATCTGTGCCTTTAAACTATGTTAAGGAAACTAGCTATATGTGAATTAACCACTTGAATAACAGAACAAAAGGGAACATCAACCTAATTTGACATGAACTATTTTGATTATTGTTACAAGTGAAAGAACTAAGGACAAAATTTGTTGGCATCTGGATACACAATAGGTGACCACATGTTGTGGAAATGGCCCGCCCTTCTACTTCTCGCCAACATGCATTGCATCTCATTTCAGCAGTCAGATGCTACTTTCACATGTCCAAGGGTTGGCATACCTGCAAGACAAAACCATGATTCAGGATTCTACATAGATCACAGATCCAAGAGCTAGCATATATACTAAAGTAGCAGGCATTTGCTAAACAACTATGATAACATGGATGATAATCAATACAGTATTCCTTCAGCTAAAGCAGCCAACTGCTTCCAACTTAAAAATAACTGGCGGAATGCAAAATATTTGGACTGTAAGCTACAAAATAGTTAAACAACAGAACAACTTAAAGTAAAAATGTAGGAATACATTTTAATAGAAAACTGTCGACATTCTTTTTTTATTTTAACCCTCCGGTTCCTAGGAGAAAGGGCCTTTGGTATTTGGACTGTAAGCTACAAAATAGTTAAACAACAGAACAACTTAAAGTAAAAATGTAGGAATACATCTTAATAAAAAACTGTCGACATTCTTTTATTTTAACCCTCCGATTCCTAGGAGAAAGGGCCTTTGGTAATACGGAATGATTCGAACTTGGTTAAACATTGATGCATCTCACAAGCAGAAAAGGCTGAAATAGTTGAAATCTTAAAAGGCTGAAATTTTTAACAATAATAATACTAGGTCCTTAACTGCCATAGACTACTAGTAATAATATTAAATAGCAGACACAAACTTGAACAGAAACACTACATATAGGATTGTAAAACAAACTAATTCACTGTTTAAAGTTCAGACCCGTAACTTAATGACCTGTAACTGCTTCACTCTCTATTTTACAAACTCTAACCCAACCACAGGTTGACCCTGATTACTAACACCAGCTCTCACTTTTTCAGTGAACTACTTTGTATATGTATTTATCAGTACACAACAAAGTAACAAAAAAATTTCTTCTGATCAGCACTTCTTATTGCCAACAAACTTTTATTTAACTGATGAGTTAATTAACTGCAGTTTCACTAAAGAAGATCGAAACTAGAATGGTGAACAAAATAAAAACCCTTCAAAATGCCTGAGCCGCATAACCAAAAGTGAGCGGGGAAAAGATCAAACATGTGAAAAACACTACAAACTTACACCCCTCCACCTCACCTCTGTATCATCAACAAATCTTTCACTCATAACCACAAATATCACAAAAATGAAAAATATCTGTTGATACACAAAGAAAAAGCTTAAGTGAAAGAATCTTTGACTTATTTTATCTCTCTTCCACTCCTGCATGATTTCAGTTTTTATCCTTCTTTTCAAGCAAGTAAATGACTTATAAAATTAATTGATTATGTCAGTTTATGATTGATTTATTAAAATAATTAATCTAGCAGTAAAAGCCCTCTCTGTTCACTCATTAATACTATTTGTGCGGTACCAAAAAGCAAAGTTTCACAAATAATCTGGGAGAAAAACATAATTTAATTGACCTAGGGCTAGAGGAAGCATTCCAAAAACAATCATGGCAATAATCAGAATTTTAAATACATTTAAAATTAGAGAATAGTACTAGTAAGTAACAACAGAAAAATTATCGGTAACATTAATAATCAGAATTTTAAATACATTTATATTTAACCTAAATAGCAAGCAGAAATTTTTTATTGAAACGACATAAATATTGCAAATAAATGGAAAAACAAGAAACAGAATCAGAATCGTCACTGTCAGAACATCAATTCAATCACCTTGTCCAAACATGAAATCTGAAGTAGCGAGGAAAAAATGGTAGGGGAATTCCAAATTATACGGCTAACTCCGAAATTTTTTTAAAAAATAATAACGAACAAAGTTTGAAATATTGAGAATTTTCCTTTCCCTAACATTATAGAAATCTGAGAGAAGATGAAGAGATTGAAGAACACAGCACCTAAAAGAGAGTAGAATGCAGATTGAAGGAACAAGAGAGGCTAGGAATCTGAGAGAGAAATCGGAGGAATTTTGGCGCGAAAGCTTCTTTCTTTGGCACCTGTCAAAAATAAAACCGAAAATTGGCGAAACTGAAAATGAAATCGAGAAAACGAACAAACACACTATGGTCTATGGACTTAAAAGCCCTCTAAAGGCCCATCTAAGATTGTGACTCTAGTTTCTCTTGTGTGTAAAGAAAACGAAAAGATAAGATAAAACATTGTATGTGAAAAGTGTTTGCAACACATTAGTTTTCCATTTTTATCTCTTTTCAAAGTAAAAAACACGAAAAAATTATCAATTTTTATTAGTGGCAATCTGGTAAATAAATGAAAGATTTTTAAATTTTAATAAATAAAAATAAATAATAATAAACAAATTGATTTGGTGTGTGCTCGATACTTGCATCAAGAGTTCCTTTACCTGAATCATGTTACACACCATTATCTTTAATATATAATTTTCTTAATAGAAATTGTTTTTTTTTTAATAATATTCAACCATTTTTCAATTAAAGTTGTTATAATATCGATTTAACTCATATACATTATCACTCTTAAAAGTTTATATCCTATCATTCAATTATAATTATTAGAGTATTAAAGATTTTTTATTTTTACTATAACCATTTTTAAAGTCATTCAAATAAATGATTGTAATGTGATAATAATATAAAAAAAATTTATATCGAACAGTTCAACAATTAAACTCTTATAATATTTTATTTTATTTTCTTAATTATTAATCTATTATTACATATAAGTATAAGTGTTTATATCTAAAGCGATGTATAACAAAACTGCGTATTGATCTAAAAATCAAAAATTGCACAACATCAAATATTACTGGATATTATTTTGTATTGATCTAAAAATCAAAAATTGCACAACATCAATATTACTGGATATTATTTTGTGAAAACCGCACAAATTAAATCGAATTTCAAAATTTATTTTCAAAATCAAAGTGATCCGAAACAAACCACATATCTAGATTTTTAAAACTTATTTATTTTTTTATTCGTATGATATATATATATATATTGCATTTATATATTATTTGTTGTTTTTAATTTTTCTTAATAATACTTATTATTTTAATTTAATATATGTTTTTTTGCTTTTTGATATATATATATATATATATATATTTAAAATACAATCCATCATTATTTATTTACAATGTTAAATTTTAGTATATTATATATTTTTTATAATTGAAATTTAGATATCTATAAATCATTTTAAATTAAACAGTTTGTAATTAAATTGGATCATATTTTTTTAAACGTGTCATTTAAACCGAATCAGATGTAATTTTATATTTTGAACCATGAATTTTTATTCCATAATTAATTCAAACCACATCGTGAATACCTCTAATTATTAATACCTTGTCTCGATAAATACTATCTTTATTATCATATTACAATCACTTGTTTAAAGTTTGTGAGTTCATTACGGTTTAGACAACCAAATATTGATAAAATTTATGTTGGATACATATATACATAAAATTATATATTATATTGATTAAAAATGATCACATTATTGTTAACGTCGCACGTCATTATGAAAAACATTTGAAGATATTCAAATTATTGTCGCACTAAATTATCTATATAATTTCCCTATTTTTATCTAAAAGAATAAAAATATTGAGATTTAGTTAATCATAATAGATTATCCATTCATTTAATTAAAATTTTGTTTAAGCGGTGCTAAGAAAAAATAAATTATATTCATTTGCAATTACTCTTAGGTTAAAAATATGTATCAAATAAATTTTATAATTTCTAGTTTTAAAAATATTATAAAAACAAAAAAATATCAAACAGCTTTTTTTCATTTTTCATCTCAATAATAGTTTTCAAAAAATAAATTATCAAACAATTTTTATTTTATTTTTCTTCCCAAAAATAGTTTTTTTTTAAATTGATTTACAAAATAAATTTTAATAACATCTTTTTTTATAACAATGCACATTCTTTAATGGCTTAATTGCAATTTTGGTCCCCTTATTTTAGCTGAATCGCGAAAGTAGTCCTCCCATTTTGTTTCTCTCCAGTTTTTGTCCCCAAACAGATTTTTGGTACAAAATTTGATGATATTTCATTTTTTTAGCCGTACTACGTTTATGATCATATATTTTTGGTACAATTGTTCGAAATGAAAATTTGAGGCATAGTGTGATTTAAATAAATGCAAAAAAAAAAATGAAATTTCATAAAATTTTGGATTAAAATTCTGATTGGAGGACCAAAACTGAGTAAAAACAAAATAGGGGGACTGTTTTTACGAATGAGCTAAAATAGGGGGATCAAAATTGTAATTAATCATTCTTTAATTGATTGAAATTAGTTGTTATTAATGTGATGTAGAGGTAAAATTGTGTGCTATTGATATGTATAATATAAAATATAGAGTCAATTATATTAATAACTAAAGTTGCTAATAAAATGATTATATAAATTAATTTGTATACACTATTTTTATAAAAAGTTATACATTATTGATTAATTAAAAATCAGTTATATGTTTGACTTTATAAAGTAGTTAACATTAAAGTCAAATATTTTTAATGCGTAATTTGATAATTATAATGACTAATAGTGTAAATAAAATATATATCGGTAATATATATAAATTAAATTCATAAATAATAATTTACTTTCCTAACTTCTTTTAAAGATGATTATGATTGATTAATAGTGTAAATAAAATATATGGAGATAATTTATATAAATTAAATTCATAAATATTAATTTACCTTCCTCAATATTTTTTAGGCATAATTGATCATGCAATCACTTAACTTAATTTTAGATAACACTTCAGTCATTTATCTTTTTTTTTTTTGATTTGGTCTTTTATTTAATTTTAAGTAAATAATTTAATCTTTTATTATTTAAAATGATAACAATGGTATCTTTTTTTTTTACAAAAACTTTTAAATAAAACTCATAAAATTAATTATCATCTTCAATATAATACAAATTTCATCAAATTACTTAATATCCACCATATAAGAGATTTTATTTCATGTCTTCGACTATGAATGTAGATGTCAATTTCCTACAAATTACTGGCCACATGCCACATGTTGAAATGGCAAAAAAACTTTCATAATAAAAAAAATAAAAAATAAAACTCTAAAAACTAAAAAGCTCCTAAAATTTTATAAGTTTAGTTAGGTCTATGGTCTCATTTATTCAAATTTTTTTGTGATAGTTTTTTTTAGTTTCTTTTCAGAAATGATTTTTTTCAATTCTTTTTGATATTTTTTACAAATTTTTTTGAGAAAAAAAAAATGGTTTTAATTTTTTTGAAAAACTTTTTGATTTTTTTTTTGAAAAAGAAAATTTAAAATTTATTAAAAAAAAAAGTCTCAATTAACAAAAAATATATATATATATATATATGAACCTCTTCATTTAAGACTACAAAAATAACGAATCGATACTTTGAAAAATATATCTTAATAAGAGATTTAATTTTAAAAACTTACTATAAATATTTTTAAAATACAAAATTTATTTTAATAATAGATTTAATATGAACGACTTACTATAAATATTTTTAAAATACTATAGATTTTGAGATTTTGTTGAAAACTTTAACTACGAGTTGGGGTTCACATAAGCCAAAGTCAGCCCAAAAGTGGTGAACCCATGTGAGAAGATAGACAAACATGTGGTATCTGCGGGCCAACGAATTGTTGGTTGAATTTTTGCAGTTTCGTGTAGGTAGGTACCCAAGAGCCTGGATGATAAAATAAGATCTGTTTGCATTGAATGGTAACATGTGAATATCTGACCTGCCACTATACGGAATTATACTCATAAAATAGGCATATCGCTGTTACAAGAGTCTAATTTGCTAGACTGTCGTGTGTTTTAATAGGTAATTAATGTCTTTAATCGTGTTTCTTTTACTAGGATAATTTAATGTATTTATTATATAATGGATTATTTTTAAGCTGGATGATACATTCGTTTATATTTAAAAAGATTACGTGTATGTTTATAATAATAATAAATTGTAAGTATAATTCAATTAATAAATGTTAAAATTATTAAATTCGGAAAATATATTTCAGATATAAATATGAAATTTTGCAGTTGTATACAAATTTATTTATTATTTATTTTTAAAAAATAATAATAAAATACTAGTAATTGGTTTCACATTTTATCTTAATCTATTATATTATTCAAACCTAAATATATTTTTGGGCTTCGTAAGTTGATGTTTTTATGATTTTTGTCTATATAATTTGTTTTCTTTCAAATTTAACAAGTTTAATTTTATTTTAAAATCGTCTCTACGGTTACCAATCATGTCTAGTGAATTATGTGTCAGTCGTATGTTAGTCAAATTTCAACCTTGAGCTAATTATGTTTATTAGTATTCTTTATTAAGTGTCTAAATGCTAAACTATTATTCATGTGCTATGTGCTATGCATTTTTCTATTACAATACACGACTTTTTAAAATAATTATCAACTTTTAACTACTTGCTTATTCTTGTTGTGTCATGGTTTTTCTTATTTTTTTAGATAATTGTTAACTATTAACTACTAGTTTATTCTTTTTGTGTTGTGTCACTACAAGAAATTTTGTCTTTAGTTATCGATATAGAGATTGAATATTTTAGTCACACTAGCGACGGAAATAGAGACGATAATTTTGAACCTCCAAACTAAATATTTTTGTGTCACTAAATATTTTCTCACTAGTCACCACCACACACCATTAGTTCCTCTTTCTTTGTCAACCCACCTAAACCTTAAAATCATTCTTGTTAATCTCTTTTCACTGTCATTTCATCACTATTCACAATCGCGAAACCAACTAGTTTGAATTTCATCTGTTGTTAATCATCCTGTCACCTCCGTTTCATCATAATACCATCATTTGTTGCTAATGAAGTAACAATGTCAATTATAAGGAAGGGGGTTTGAATTATAATTGCCTTTTTTTTTTTAAATTTCTGTTTTGAAACTAAGAATTTAATCCAAGATTGATTTTGGTGATAACGAAGATCAATCTTGGTTTGTTAAAAACAACAATATCAATTTTATCAATATAAAATCTGATTATCAAGCATAAAGTAAATATAGATAAAGAGATTATGTAAGAATATATCTTGGTTCACCCAAACACCGTTACATCCAGTCCTCACAAGAATGAGATTTTTCACTATGTGCTCAAAGGCAAGATTGTTCTTGGTTATCACACTATTTCCACATATCAATTTTGATCTTTACATAGTTTCTACCCTTCTACCTAGAAATAATTTCCTCAGTTCTACCTTACTATTTCAAAAAGGATTTAGTAAGTTATCTTTCAAAACATGAAAAAGATTTTTACAAATCACTCAAGATTATGTTGACAAAATAACCTTGAGTTATAAAGTGGTGGATTTGAGACTATTTAGAATCTGGGTATTTAATCAACTGTTGTTTGAGAAATAGATTATGTAAATAGAACTTAGTTGTTACTGATTCTAACACAACACAAAGATTGAAAAACAACAAGCTTAAAGAACAATATTGAGATACTTGAGTATGATTGAAATGATTAATGCTTTTCTTTGCACTTTGAGTTGTGTCTTGTTCTTCATCTTGAAGCTGAATTTATAGACTTCAAGAGAGCTTGAGACAACTCATATGACCGTTGAAATAGGGCCAGCTGTCATGAAATAGTTGTTGGATAAAATCTGCCAAAAAGCAAGAGTGATCACAACTGCATCCAAGAACGTTCTTGAGATCCAAGATTGTTCTTCGAATTTGTTTGTGATGAACTAACTTGTACTTTGTGATTGTGTCCAGTTGTCTGAGTTGAGTGCATGTTTTTTAGTCACATGTGTAAGTTTAGAAAAGTACAATCAGTAGTGTACTTTACAGCTTGTAGCTTTGTACTTGCATTTTCCTCATTTGAAGAATGATCTTGTTTTATACTTTTAATGAAGCATGTCTTGATTCTTCAAATTCTGGAACAAATATGACCTAGATTGATCCTTGCTTATTCTAGATGAAGATATGAGATGAATAATGTTTCCATGATCCAATCTTTTCAAGGAAACTGATTATTCTTGTTTCTGCCATAAACGAAGATCGTTCTTGTTTCTCAGCAATAAGTCAAGATCGATCTTTGTTTTCCAGAGCTACTTCGAGATCAATCTCCGTTTTCCAGAACTGCTTTCTTTGATTTTAATGAGATCTGATTTGTGATGTTTGATACCTATCTTGTTTTAACACACTCAAATGCACATGTTAAATACCAAAACATTTAGAATCATAATTAATAATCTTTTGTTTATCTATCATCAAAGCATTTAAATCGAGATTTTGTCTAACTCAAATAACTGATTTAGATTTCATCTTCAACTGCGAAATGAATGGGTTCTCTTAAACCCTTAAACTACAACTATGACTTGAAACCCTCATTCTTTGTCGTCTCATGAAGCCCTTTTTACAGTTCTGAAGTTGTTGATGATGTTGAAGGAACTCCCACTCCCTCAGGTTCTTCATTCAATCGTTAAAATTAAATTCCCCTTTCATAATTTCATTTTGTAATGTTTATTGATTTGTTATATTGTTGATTCTTGAATGTAGAAATTGTGAAGCATCTTTATGATAAAATGCTTGAATCTGTAAAAGTTAAATGATCGATGCCTCCAAATGCTTGGTTGTGGTCAATGATTGCTAATTGTAAACAACATCACAATATTACTCTTCTCTTTGACATTTTGCAGAATCTTCACAACTTTGTTAGAGCATCTTCAGCGGTAGCCAAATGAGTTCGTCCGCCGGTAGTCAAATGAGTTCGTCCGCCAACGTGTAGTTACGTAATTTTCAGTTCTTTGTGAGTTTACGAGTTGTGCCAAGGCATCATCACGTTGCTCTCAGGAAATAACGGTACTTTCACAATTTAATAATAATAAAATTATAAACGTTCTCTCTTTTTTTAATTAATTTATTAATAATAGTAAATTTATAATAATTAGTGGATCTATTTAATGAACCAATGTTGAATTCACTGTTGGAGTAAAAATGAATGAGTTGCTCAAAATTGATGTGGCACAGTAGACCTCATCTAATGAACTCTATGTTGAATTCACTATTGAAGATGCGCTTAGTTTCTATCTCTTAAATATTTATTTTCAATTATTTACTTATTTATTTATTTATTTTTTTTGCTATGGTGATGGATTTAATATATATGGTGAACAAATGTTGTCAAACCTTCGCATACATGATGATTTTAACTATCATACCTCTCGCGATGTTACTAAAGCATGTGTTCGTGCCGGAACCTTTGATTTCGGTATGTTTTGTTTGTGACTTTATAAATTTGTGTTGTTTCATTTGTTAAGTTTGAAGATATGAAATTAAAATTTTAAGGCTATATTGGCTTCAATATGTGAGCAGGAAAGAAGGCTTTGTGGAAGCATAATGTTTATGAATTGGCGTTGAGTATTTCATCTGCACATTATTTACTAGTATTGTTAGTTATACTAATGTTTTAATTTCTTTAATAATGTCTCTTTGATTTCTTTAGCTTGAACGCTTTTCTTCCACGTTAACACTACATAGCCTTCGAAAAATCACACAAATATGAAGGAACAAAAGCTTAGAACTTCCACAAAAAAGAGAGGGAATATATGGGTGGTTGTTTGAGTGACCTAGAAAATATTTGAGATAAACAAAATATAATGTTGTGAATGACGTGGGAGGTATGAGTGATTAGTTGTAAGTTTTATCATATTCTATGAGAAAGAGGTGTATAAGACTAATATGGAGACGTGAAGCGGATTGGAGGTAGAGAATAATGCTTCTCATTACACATCAATAACATATTCAATTGGAATAATATCATTGACCAACCATTATGAATTAATTGGCACTCATGTACTTATATTAGTAGTGTCAGTGATTATATTTTGACTCAAATTGACTTGATCATTGTTCATTCTAAAAAAAGTACTCCTGCAAGTTTTAATTAATTACTAACAAAACCCCAAGAATTAATTAATTCATTAGTGTATATATATATACACTTCGTCAAATAACTAACCATTAAATAAAAAAATATCTTATTATTGTCACACTAAATTAATTAAATAGAATATAAAAATAAAACTAAGGATTTTCACTAACTCTACTATCTTCTAGGTGAAATACTTATTTGGTGTAAAACAAAACTAATAAATGATATAACTTCTATAAATTATAATTTAATTAAATAATTCAACTAATTTTTTCATCAACCAAAATAAATCAAGTAAGACAAAAATATCACTACATGTCGCGCATAACAAAATAAAGTCAACGTATCTAACACATCAATTTCATGATTATCGAAACTAGTCAAGTAAACAAAATACACAGTTGTCCACGTAGGAAATAATTATGCCATAAACCGTTCTAATGTAGTTGTCACATCAAAACAATTAAATAAAAATAAAGGTTATAATTATTCAAGAAAAATAGAGAGTGGTACATTTTAATTTAATTTCTTTATATATAGAATAAATATTTACAAAAATTACTAAAAGACTCATAATATATATATATATATATATAAATATTGGGGTATTAGAATACTTACTCCCTTAAAAATAGTTTCGTCCTCAAAACTAAGAAGAAAAACAAATGGACAAGTTGTATACACGTATTGACACATTTCTTAAAAACCAAGTAAAATTCTTTTGAATCCCCACTAGATTTACAAAAAAAATCTTGATTAACAACAATTCGACTAAATATAAAAACTTGAGTTGTATAAAAGTTACTTGACATGAATTAGTTAAAGCAAACCAATCAACATATAAAGAAAAACAAAAGCGACAAAATTAAGAATGTCGTTTATTAAAATAGAAGAAATTTAGAATTATATGTTGATAACAATATTTTGAAATTTTAAAAATAGAAGAAGATCATAAATCCTTTAATACATTCATTTCAACCCTGTTAACTCTTTTTAATCCAACTAGTCTTTTAAAATTAATAACATGATAAAATAAAAAAAAATAAAAAAATTTTATAATTAAAATTTGTGGCATTTAGATTATAATAATAAATACTAAAAAAAACATTTTAATTTAGGTAACTAGAAAAAATTCAATTTATAGTAATAAAAATATTCAATGATTGTTGACAATGGAAAATCATTCTTAGTCTTTTTTTTTTATGTATC
>JBBPBS010000417.1:4766573-4783797 GCA_037974835.1 Cicer judaicum
GGTGTAAATTTTAAATATTAAGCAAAATCAGTAGTATAGAATTATCATTATTTTATAAATCAACAAAAATACTATTCAATTTAATTTATTTAAGATAATAAAGAGTAATTCAAACAAAAGACATTTTTATTTTACAAAATAAGTCAACATTAACTCCTTCAAAATATATTTTTTTCTTTTTTAAATTCTAAATTCTACCAACTTCTTATATTCAAGGATTATTATTATTATTATGATTATTATTATTATTATTATTATTAATTTCCTAATGTTTGAAAACTACTTCTAACATTCTAAATTGATTACATTAGCAAGATCAAAACTTTAAATATCATGTTACGACCCCAAAGGTAAGATCTATCAATCAATAATTACTATTATCTCTATTAAATTAATAATTTCAAACATGTGGGTAGTTAATAAAAAAAATTATTTATAACTATCCACTATAACAATAGAACAAAAATCATAGTTAGAAACACGACTCCAATCAAAACGTAATTAACTCAATCATGTCAACAATTCAACTTAACTCAAATTTTAACAGATAATTTCCTATTATATTTAGTCACTTAGGTAGGAACTTAGAATCCAAAACTGCAATTAGAGTAAGAAGGCAGTAAATAGTTAACTACTAATTTCAAAAATATGTACAATTATACAAAAGCATATAACACATAACACAACAATATAACAAGAGAAAAAATGATAGTAAAATAATTGGTACACAACAAAATATAATTGACTAACACTGAATTGACACTCAACCCACTCGGTTTGATTGGACAAACCAGACTCTGATACCACTGATTTGACACCCTAAAATCCAAAATAATATATATAATAAGATATATCATATTTCTAAAAATTTTGCAGTTGATAAATAAAAATCTATATTTAAAAAAATAAAAACTTGTATTTTTAATTTAGGATATCACGTTTCTAAAAAATCAAAAGGACTACTTTAAACTTTTTTTTCTCTAGCAAAATAGTGTAATCTCAATAAGCTTGGTTTAAGTATAGTTACTTAATTTAATTTTAAAAACTTACCAGTAGGTATAAGGTTTATATACAAAATTCATTTCAAATTAAATAAGTAAAATACAATTTATAACTCTCATTCACTATATCACCTATAAGAACGAGGGTTCTCTCAAACTTGAACTTCAAGACTTATTAACCTGTAATAACAACGATTTCGCAAATGTAGGGTCAAACCAGTCAAACAAAAACAACGTAGGAGGTGAGTTTCGAAATCTTGATGATAGTATAATACAAATAAGAAGAAAACACAAACAATCATAATAGAACTGTATCATTACACAACCATTCCTCAAGAAAATATAACATTAAAAAGTCAAAATCACTCAAGGAAAATTAATAAATTTCACTATAACATCAAATCATCTAGAAGAAATTATCACCACACACGATACATATTAATCCCAACAAAACAATCACAATAAAATGCAATGCTATGTATGAGCTTAAACTCTACTTCACAATGGGGTACCATTCTAACTGTGAAGTACTTGGTTAGAAGGCTTGATACTATGCAACCATCCTGGTGGATGGGAAATTCAAATTGGCCTTGTCCTCATAGGTCCCTTCAACTCAACCCGAGACACATATATATGATAGTCGAGGTAAACATGTGTTACGTGGTAGTTCTTGACATTTGGAGTGTTGTCTCCAAGTCTCCTAGAAATTCCTCACCTGAATACCTCCAAGTTCTAACAATCTTGTCTTAAGGCTTAACAGTAGACTTCCACAATTAGGCTCATTCAGTTGTACTTACTTGAAATCACTAGGCTTGTCAGGCCTACCTATGTTCACTTCACCAATTCTCAATATTTATTTTCTCCCTTCGTTAGCTTAGACTACTCCATTAAGAACATCATCTTTATAAATCATCAATATTTCATCATATATGGGGTACTTTAATATTCTCATCAAGATTTTATAACATCATTAATCATACATAATCATAATCATCATATAAACTCATCATAACTTTATAACATAAATCATAATCATCATATAAACTCATCACAATTTTATAACATCATTATCATCGATCAAAAATCATTATTATCATCCCACACACATATATCATACCATGCATTCATATTTTATCATCATATCACATAAATTCGTGTAATCAAACATATGCATCAAATTTATTTGAAATCAAATATCACAATAAAATCAAATACCACACATTTAACGAAATTAAATCAATCAACACTTTATAAGTATTTCTATTCCATATTTTAGTCTCACAATTTCCATATTTTCATATTAATCAATTTATCACTCAAAGAGCTACTATCGTACGTAGCGAGTCTCTAATGAATCGTTGAGAAATACAGTTTTCCCGTTCATCTCACATTATATTATACTCATGAATTCAAACACTCTCTCAGCCTTTACCTTATTTCAACGCTTTCACACACGAATATGATTCCATGAGAAAACAGCCTTTGTCCTTTCACTCTTTGTCGTTCAATCGATCTATCTCGACAATTTATGGGTGAACAATATATTAAATTATGAGAAGACACTATAAAAACTAATTTTCTAAATTTGGTCAAGGAAACTTACTATAAATCAAAAAACTAATTAGTGGATGATACAGCCACTTTTCAGACAATCGTTTTGGTGTTGGTTTCACTCAAATTAAACTTAAGGTGAAGAAGAACAGTGTTAAATGATGAATTTTATAATCGGATAAGTTGGGTATTTTATAGAGAAATTGGGATGATTAAAAATCTGAGAAAATGTGTTTCATTGACTAGCTAAATGAGTAAAGCAACATACTGAAATTTGGGCGAAAAATGATAAAATTTCTTGGAACAAATATCGATCACCGGTATCAATTTTCTTACTTTTTCATGCTAGTGTGGTTGGAACTTTGTTGTACCTATTACCTCTAGCTCCTCGTTCTTTAGGTAGGTTTACCTCTTATTTTTCTTTTTATTTATTTATTTATTTATTTATTTTTTATAATTATTTAATTAGATTTTACTCTTGTATATGAGTCTAACCTATTTGTTTTACTTCTTTTATTTATTTATTTTTAAATTAAATCAACAATTACTAAAACTGATGTTTTAACACCTTTTTTTTTAAACATAATTTAGTTACTAAAATATTACTAATACTTCTAAAGCAAAGTAATTAAAATTTTAAAATACATTAATAACCAAAACTCTTCGATTTCCAATAATTCTTATAGTAATACTTATTTTTCCAAATACTCAAATTTATCATAATTAGAGAATAGTCAAAATTATAAAATAAATAAATATAAAATTAACACTTTATATTAATTACTAAATCATAATAAATATACATAAAATCACAATGTCATAACAAGTGTATAAAAATAAAAGAAATCAAACACAATATCACTACTATCCCAAGATACTTATTAAAAAAAGCTAAAAATAAAAAATAGTTATAAATAATTAAAATATAACTGCATGCATATTTAACATCAATCAATAACACCGAAAAAATATTACATTAATTGGATACCCATATATACACGTAAAATCGTATAAAATATTTTTCGTTAAGAAATTACACTAAAATACTATTATTTTAAAAAATTTATCATAGAAAAGACTTATATAACGAAAATTTATCCCAAAATCTATCAACATATATTATAAAATAATGTTAACATCAAATTAATTATTTAAAATCCTATTTAATTAATAAAATATTTTATTATAAAATTTGGGGTGTTACATGGTTGCCTAACTGGTAGATGATTTGTGTTTTAAATATCGTTATCTTTGTGGTTGCCTACGTGGCTGGTGATTTGTGTTTTAAATATTGTATCTTTGTGGTTGTGGGCTGATGATTTGTGTGTTGGACATTGTTCTCTTTGTGATTATTTAAGTGGGTGGTGACATGAACCTTTTGAGCATCATTATCATTTCATGACACATCATTCGCATCTTTGTGGATGCCTGTGTGGCTGATTTAATTTTTCTCCATTTGTATGGGTGACTTATGTGTGGACGCTTGTGCGACAAATTATATCTAAATCATATATGTTTAGGAGCATGCTTAACTTGTATAAATTTTATTGTTATTTTAATATAATTATTTGCTCTACGGTTGCTACTTGATTCATTTAGATACATTTTATAACTTTTGATACATCTTTGAGAACCATTAAAGAATCAATTTCTTTAAATATTTTACTACGAAACAATTTTATATTCATATTTTATGGTTGTTAATTTATTATTTCGTTTAATTTTGGTTGTGGGATGAACTGACCCCTTACACCAATATTTAGGTACTAATGATTTCAAAGAGTTGCATGAATGATGTTTGATTGATGCAAGCCCGTGGAAAAATGATACTTTTACTTAAAAAAACTGTTTTGTATTACTAAAATATTTGTGATACATTGTAAAGTTATTTACTCGTCATCCTTAGCTTTTAATTGAAATGTAGAAGTGAGATTTCATTCGCTAGTAAATAGTTGAATGTCATTAATTTTAGTCAACCTTGTTTCTTTTCAATTTCACTTAAAGAGAATTTATTTTATTTTGGAGCATAAATGAATATTGATTTATTTTAGTAAATTGCATTATGTTCTTTTACAAATAAAATATATCAAGTCATTTTCTGACGCGTCTTCATTTTATTACATGATGAAGTACTCCAAAAAAAAAAGTTATAGTTGTTTCTTAAAGAATACAAATATTTTTAAGTAATCTTTGGATACAAAATTTGGGGCGTTACATATATGATCCTGATATAACCAACCACACAAGAGTCCACACAAAAGTCACCTATACCAATATGGAAAAATAAAATCAGCCACATAGACGTCCATAAAGATGCATATGACATGTCATGAAATGATATGAGACACTTAGAAAATCACAAAGATAACAATATTTAAAACACAAATAACCAGCCACTTAGGCAACCACAAATATAACAATATTTAAAACACAAATCACCAACTACTTAGGTAACCACAAAGATAACAATATTTAAAATACAAATTACCAGCCACTTAGGCAACAACAAAGACAAGATATTTCAAATTAAATATTTGAATCACATAAGACATCAAATTTATATTCTCATGGATGTTCATATTTATAGCTCAATAACTTCAAAATATTAAATATGCACGTGAACAAATATCTCAAAATCACCACTTTTATTTTAATAATTCATAAGATTCGATTTAGTTACTTGTTATTGATAAAAATAAAAACTCATATTACCAAGAATACAATATTAATAAAAATTTAATTCCTTTTACAATAAATTTTTTTGCATTATAAAAATGAACTATATATTAATCCATTTCAATAAATAAATTTTCTCATATTGTCAAAATTAAAAATATAAAATCCTCATTAGTTTTCTCAGAACACATAAGTCAAATTTTAAATTTAAAATACTCAAAATATCAAGACTTAATATCAAATACATCATAATAAATATATTACTAATGATATCTTCATAAAAATTATACATTTATAATTAAGTAACACGTAAGACGTTAAACATTTTCACTACATTTATCGTTGTCACACTAAATTAGTTAGATAAAATATATATAAATAAAACTAAGGATTTTCACTAACTCTACTATCTCCTAGGTCAAATACTTATTTGGTCTAAAATAAAACTAAAAAACGATATAACTTCTATAAATTATAATTTAATGACATAATTCAACTAATTTTTTCATCAACTAAAATAAATCAAGTAAGACAAAAATATCACTGCATGTCACGGATAACAAAATAAAGGCAACATATCTAAGACATCAATTTCATGATTATTGAAATTAGTCAAGTAAACAAAATACACAGTTGTCCACGTAGGAAATAGTTATGCCATAAACCATTCTAATGTAATTATCACACCAAAAATATTAAATAAAAATAAAGGTTATAATTATTCAAGTAAAATAAAGAGTGGTAAATTTTAATTTAACTTCTTTACATATAGAATAAAATATTAATTAAATAATAAATTATGAAAATTATTAAAAGACATATATATAAATATTTATATATGAAAATATTGGGGTGTTACACTACCAATTTTCGTGTTCAGCAACCTGCAACCATATCTCGAGTTCTACAAACTTGTTTTTGGTGATTGAACAACCTAACTTGCATTTCGCAATGTCATCTTTAACCTCGTTTTGGAATCGTCAGACTCAGACTTTTGTAATTCTTTTTATCATGTTCTCAAGCAATACCAATTTTGGATCCAATATGTAAGTTTCCAACCTAGAACAATAATTAAAGTGATTCATGACAAACATGATCACATCATTAATGATAAGGACCTCAAGAGCATGAAGATGATCCATACTTTAATAAATTAAGATGAATTTTATTTATTTTAATTTGGTTCATAATAATTCGTAGTTTTCTTTGATTTGGAATTGTAATAGTATTATTATAGATTTAGTTTATGTTAAGTGTTAGTGAAGATATTTTACTTCCTTACATTTAGTTATATTGTAAACCTAAACTTTATAAAACTCTAAATCATCTAAACTCTATGAACCCTAAATGCTAAACTCTTAACTGTAAATCAAAACTTTATAGATATATAATATATGGATATTGATTTGTTGACTTCAAAAGTAACTATTGTTTAAGTTACTTAGCTTAATAGAAATTGAATTTCTTTTATTAATCAAAATGACATTATTATTTGAATTATTCTGCTTAATAAAAATTATATATATATATATATATATATATATATATATAATATTTTTAATATGTACACAAACTTATTAAACAAAATGACTTATTATAAGAAACAATGTATTAGTCTTGTCCCTAATATAAGATTTTTCTAATGATTTTATTTGTTCATTTTTAAATAATCATATTTAAATTTTTAACTGCATTAATTATTTTCTTACAAATATACTCTTAATTAAATCAGAATAATTCAAATAATAATAGGGAGGAGCGCAGGAAGGAACGGAGGAGTGCAAGAATTAAATCAGAATAATTCAAATAATACTAGCTCATAAAGTACTATAATAGCATAGCTGGCCCATAGCATTTAAATGAAATCAGAATATATGCATAAAAGAAACGGAGGAGTGCAGGAAGGAAACCGAAACGTTCATTATTTCATTTACTACTAAGGAATATTTTCTTCAGCAACCCATGTGCCTTTGCTTCTATCATTTACGATAGCCTCCTTTGTTTGACTCAAAAAGGTGCTAGCTGCTATTCATTAACTATTTTCATCATTTACTAAATTTTACAGCACATTATAAATCCAACTCTTTTGTTTGATTCAAACATCACCTCAATTTGTAAACTGTATTCTACTTATTTTCTTTCAACTCTTTCCACATCCCACATATTTTGTCCTTTACCCATTTTATCAATATGGTATTTGGAAAAAAGAGAATACACGAAATACTGTCGTCTGATGGTGATAGTGATCAAAATTTTGCAAGTGATGAAGAAATTCCTCAAAGTCTACCTCAACCAACAGTGAAAAATTCATCAACTTCTCAAAATCATTCAACCAATGAAACAACCAAACCTCCTTTAGCCCAAGAAGTGATATACACCGGTGTGATCGGGAAAAATCCGGGGGGGACTAAAAACTAGACATGCAAACACGGTAGAAATTCAGTCAAAAGTACTTACACTAGGATTCACTATCATTTCTTTGGTGCTCCACAAGGGAAAAATTGTGGCATTCAAAGATGTGCAGCATTGTTGAATGACAGAGAAACTTATGAAAGAATAAGAAAAAAGGTTCAAGAAGCAGAGGAATCTGGTGCGACTCCATCTTTGAAGTGTTCTACCCTCAAAAAGAAAGAAAGAGGGGTGTGTTCCAAGTCTCTTGAAGAAGCTTTCCAACTTTTGGGAAGAGATGCTGTTGACATGAAGGTGATGAAAGGACTATGTGCCAATGGAATTCCTTTTAATGTTCTAAGAAATCCACAATTTGTGGAAATGGTTATCGCTATTAACAATGGTCCTAAAGGCTACAAACCTCCCTCTTCTGAAAAGGCAAGAACAGTTTTGTTAGACGAGTGTAAAAGACACATTAACAAAGATTTAGCTCCTATCAAGGATACATGGTTTCATCAAGGGGTCTCCATTGTGTCAGATGGCTGGAGTAATGTAAAACATATGCCACTAATTAATGTTCTTGCCGTGAATAGTAGAGCTGCGATTTTTTTATATGCGGACGACTTTTCTGGAGTTGAAAAAACTGGAGTTGCTATTGCTGAATATTTGATTAAAGCCATTGAAGAAATCAGACCATCTAATGTTCTACAAGTGGTGACCGATAATGCTGCAAATTGTAAAGCTGCTGGGAAGGAAATACAAAAGGTATATAAGCATATTTTTTGGTCTCCTTGTGTTGTGCATACTTTAAATTTGATTTTTAAAGACTTTGCTGAATCATTTGAATGGCTGAGAAATACATATAAACAAGGAAAGACTATAGTTAAGTACATTATTAATCATAGTCAAGTTCTAGCCATGTATAGAGCAAATTCAAAGCTTGAATTGTTGAAGGTAGCAAAGACTAGGTTTGCCTCACATTACATTTTACTTAAGCGACTACTTATGTATAGAGAAGCACTTGCAACTACTGTTGTGTTGAACAGTTGGAAAGAATGGATTAAGCAAGGAGATGAAAACACAAGAAAAACAGGTGTTTTAGTTGCTGAAACTATTGGTAGTGATTTTTTTTGGGAAGAAGTTGAGCATGTGGTTAAGATAACAAAACCCATTTATCATTTGATTAAATTTGCTGATGGTGAAGGGCCAAAAATGGGAGAATTTTATGAAAAAATGGATTCTATGCTTGGGGAAATACAAGAGATTATGAAAACAAATAAATATGCAAATTGTTATTCTGAAATGGAAATAATTGTTACTGCAAGATGGACCAAAATGAATTATACCATCCATTGTTTAGGTTTTGCATTAACCCCTAGATTTTATGATACTCATTATCTTTCCACACCTGCTCCTGGAGGTATAGCTAGAAAAGCTCCAAACCAAGATAAGGAAGTAGTAACTATAGTTATGCAAGCTTTTGAAAAAATATCTGAAAATGCGGAGGAACAAAAACTTCTACGTGATCAATTTGCTATATTTCACACAAAAAAAGGAATATATGCAATGTCTGCTGCTCAATTGGATGCTGTAACCATGGATTCTATTGATTGGTGGTCAATGTATGGATCTGAAACTCCTGAACTAGCAGAGGTGGCAAAAAAAGTATTATCTCAACCAATAAGTAGCTCTTCCGCTGAAAGAACTTGGAATACTTATTCATATATTCATAATGTAAAAAGGAATCGGCTTAATTGTGCAAGAGCGGACAAGTTGGTTTATATTCACTCAAATATTCGCTTACAGTCACGATTTTCTGATAGCTACAAGAATGGTCTTTTCAAAAAATGGGATATGAATCATGATGACAATTGTTTGGAAGAATCTTCTGGAATACTTCAAGACCTCAATTGAGAATTAGATGATGAAAAGGATGAAGGAGTGGATGATCAAAGAAATGTTATTAGGGGAGCTTCTATCAAAAGAGGAAAAAAAAATAAGAATTGCGATTTTATTTTAGCAAATTGTATTTGTCAAAGTTATTGATATACAAATATTGTTAAAGTTAATTTTTATTGATGTTAATCATATTTTTTATCATTTAATTTATTTATTTTTAATTAAATTCATTTTTTTTAATTTTAACGTACCGATTTGTATATTATAACGTACCACGAACCGAACCAACGTACCAACTATGTATACCCCCCACGTACCGAATACTTTGAAGATTACGTACCGCGTACCCGAATTCGTACCACGTACCATAAAGAATTGCGAACCAGGTGACTATGTTTTGTAGTTCATAAAAACATTGTGGATAAGCTTGTTAAAGACATGCTAGAACAAGGAATTAAAAAGTACACCAATAGTCCTTTTGCCTCACCTACTGTGTTGGTAAACTGAAAGATCGCTCTTGGAGGCTTTGTGTTTATTATAGAAGATTGAATCAGCATATCATCAAAGATAGGTTTCCAATTCTTCTTATTGATAACATTATGGATAAACTTGGTAGAGCTATGTTGTTTTCCATGTTGGACCTCAGGTCTGGTTATCACAAGATACGAATGGAGGCTAGGGATGAATATAAAACTACATTCAAGACGACTCATAATGGTCATTTTGAGTACTTAGTTATTTCAAGCTTTGATGAATCATATTTTCAAGCGTTTTTGAGGAAAATTGTGGTAATTTTCTTTGATGAAATACTTATGTATAGTCATTCCTTACATGAACATATTGAGCATTTACACTTGGTTTTTGAGACTGCTAAAGCCAATCAGCAATTCCTCAACAGATCCAAGTGTCATTTTGGTGTTGAATCCATGGAGTATCTAGGTCATATCATTACACAAAGCTGTGTTTCCACTAATCCCAGCTGTCAACATTTGGAAGAAGCCCTAAACACTTGAACAATTGAGAGGTTTTCTGGGTTTAGTTAGTTATTATAGGAGATTTGTCAATGCTTTTGAGAAAATAGCTCGACCTCTGACTGATATGTTAAAGAAGGATAACTTTCTTTGGACTAAAGAATCTGCACAAGCCTTCGGTGATGTCAAATTAGCTTTAACAACTGCTCCTGTGCTATTCCTCCCTGACATTAGGGTGGAGACTCATGCCTCGTGTAAGGGAACTAGTGCTGTTTTAATGAAGGATAACCATCTTATTGCTTACATTAGCAAATCCCTGGGGATCAAATACCAGACCATGTCCATCTATGAGAAAGGATTACTCGCAAATGTTTATGTTGTCCCAAAATGGAGTGCTTATTTGGCTCATAAAGCTTTCATCAACAGAACTGATAAGAGGAGTATTAAATATATCCTTGAACAAAAATTCAACACAGCATTTCAACAAGTTTGGATCTACAAACTTATGGGATTTGAATTTGAAATTCAATATAAGGAGGGCTCGACCAACACAAAAACAAATTTTATCCAGAAAAAATGGAGCTGAACTCCTTCCTTTGTTGATGAATAAGTTGAACCAGATTTATTGATAAAAATAAAGGCATCTTGAATAGTTGATCCCTCACTTTTCAAGATGATTGATGACCTGCAAATAGATCCAACTAAGTATCCTAAGTTTTCTTGGCACAGAGAATAGTTTAGAAGATATTGTAAGCTAGTTATAGGGGCGGTGCCTGTTGCCAAAACTGCAATTTTGCAGTGGTTACATCATTCCACTATAGGTGGTCATTCAGGCAGGGCTTCCATATCAGCAAGACTCAAATCCCTTGTTTATTGGAAGAGAATGACAAAAGAAATTCAGTAGTATCTAAGGTATTTTTCTGTTTGCCAAAGAAACAAGCCTGATCTCTCGACTTCTCCTAGTCGACTTCAGCCCCTACCAATTCCAAATTGAATTTGGGAGGATATTAGTCTAGATTTTGTGGAATGACTACTATCCTCAGCTCGAAAACAAGTGTTTTTGGTGGTTTTCGACAGGCTCAACAAATATGCAAACTTTTTGGCCTTAGCTCTTACACGATGACTTTAAGTATGACCGAGTGGAGGAGTCATATTCTTGGATTCTTCACATCTTCATGTGCGCCTGAGTGGAAGAGTCCAAAAGTCTTCTACTCTTTGATTCTTCACATCTTCGAGTGCGACCGAGTGGAGGAGTCCGCAAGTTTTCTCCTATTGGATTCTTCACATCTTCGGGTGTGACTGAATGGAAGAGTCCACAAGTCTTTTGCTCTTGGATTCTTCATATCTTTGTGTGCGACTGAGTGTCTTCACATCTTCGAGTGCGAGTCTTCTGCTCTTAGATTCTTCAGATCTTCGATTGTGATCGAGTGAAGGAGTGCACAAGTCTTTTGTTTTTTTTTTTTTTTTTTTCGGTGCACATAAGTACTTCTAAAATATTTTTGTGCGTTGTCGTTTAATATTTTTGATCAAGTTGTTATACTTCGTGACGGTGTGACCTGTTTTGTTATTTTGTGTTTTCAACTTCACAAAATTCCACTTTCCTTTTTCTTCTTTTTTGTCCCCCAACTTTTTCTTGATTCGCACGCCCCAACTTTGATTTTAAGCATTTTCATCATTACCTCCCATATAAATAACTTCTCCATCTTGAATATTGTACCACCACCCACCTTTATTTTATTTCCATTTTAACTTATACTTTATTTTTATGTGTTGCTCACCTATTGCAACTACAATATGCACACACTACACTGCTTCCCCTCCATCATGTATAACAATAGATAAGTTTTTGCCTTCTTCTCTCATTGCTATGCTATCTTTATTTTGCATTCATCTCTAAACATGTTGGAAAATACAAAAAAAGAGAGGTTGAATTGTGTTTGTCTTTTCTCAATGCTACTTATATTTTCTTAGAAAAACTGTTACTTATCAAAATATTCAACTTATTTTTAAAAGAGGTTTAGACTACGTAAGGTTGAATCATAAAGAACTACGATGTGAGAGATATAAGAAGATAAATGAGACACAAATCTTTGATACTAGTTCATAACAAACTGTTGCTACATCTAGCCATTCTCGTACATGGAGATTTTTCCTTAGTACATTCGAGGGCTAAATCCACTATTTCCATAAATAGCATACAAGTATTTTCTTCATCTACCTTTTCAGGCTTTGAGTATTTTTCTCTAACTTCTCTAGCTTGTCATCCCCATAACCTTCAAATTTATGGCATCCTATCAATGAGGTTCATGAGGTTCGTTTTACTTTTTCAGTTACCTCTTAAGGATGAGAAGGTTGTTGCTATTATCGGATTGATTTATATCAGTTCTAGTTTGTGTTTAATTTGATACAAAGTCTGTTTTTAGGATTCTGACTCTCGTTTAGAGGATGTTACAAATTAAGTCATATATCAGTACATGTGTTTGAGAACACTTTGAATGATTTACATCCCCTCTAATAACTCTATGAGAGGATAATTCATTCATTCTTTTAGTTTGATGTGTTCTTGGATTTTTTAGATTTTCTTCTTAACACATAACCTTTTTCATTTTCTCTCACACACTCTCTCTTATGCTCACCCATAAATGAATGAGTGAGTTCTTTATAAATACAGGGATGAAGTGTCCATTGAGAATGTTACCATTGGAAATCTTCAATCACCATTTAAGAGAAATCAATCTTTAATAAGTATATGTTTATATCTTCGTGATGATTATGCTTATCTTGGTATTGATGACAGGGAATCAGGGGATATTATGATCAAATCGAACCTTAAAGAGTTTCACACACGTACCAGATTTAGAATGTTCACGAAAGGATGTGTAATTTCTTTGTCTACTTTGGAGCATTGACTTTCTCAGACTGTTGACATTTTTAGAGGATACATAATAACTCAGAGTTAGACGATGAGATACTTGATGTGATTATTAGAGGTAGAAGCTAATTCTTGCTCTTCACATTTATCGGTGACATATGTAGATTCTTGCTTGTCACGCTTATTAGAGGAAGATGCAAATTCTTGCTTGCACACTTATCAGAGGAAGAGGAACAAACATTTGTTGAATCCATAAAATGTAAGCTATTTTAGAATGGAAAGTTATTGATATAACTCTTGTCTTCAAACTTACTATGCACACTTAGCAAATACAGTTGGGGGATAATTGTTCTTTATGAAGGTTCAAACACCAGAAGAGGGTTTGAATTATGTTTGACTAAGTTGATAACTTTTTTATTATTTGATTAAACTGGTTCAGATTTGATGATTTTATTTGGAGCAGAAGCAATAACAAAACTAAGGAGTGCATGTATAAAGTGACACAAGTAATTTATCCTGATTCACCACTAACTTGACTAAATCGGGGTGTTACATTGTGGTATCAGAGCTTTGGTTTGGATTTCTTTGGGGATGTGGAGTATGGTTATAGATTGTAGGTCAACCTATAGGTTGAGAGTCGTTATCTGATCATGCGTCGGGGTAATTGGTCTGAGTTGTCAGACCAAGGATAGTTATTATATATTGATATATTCGAAAGTTAGTTTTGGAATTATCCGAAGTGGTGTTAACCCTCTTCTTGATGTTGGTTTTGGGGAAACACTACCTCCAAGAAGGAATGATGTGGCCAGAATGAACGTCAATAGGGATGATCAAATGGTTGAAGCTACGAATAACATTAACGTTTCCGTTGTTGCACAGACAACTGCAAAGACTCTACGGGATCTAGAGAAGAGGGAAAAAGAGATATGTGCTATTAAGTCAAGAGGATTGAAAGATTTTCGTGGTTACCATCCTCCAAAGTTCAAGGGTGATGAGAACTCAGGAAAAAGCTGATTAGTGGATTCAAGGAATGGAAAAGATCTTCGAGATGAAGGATTGTCAGGCAGAGTTGAAGCAAATCATGACGACATGGAATTTATGAAATGGTTCCAAGGACACAAAAGCTATGTGTTGGTGTTAACTGGAAGATGATGAGTATGGATGGATTAACATTAGACTAATAAGGGATTTCAAGTAAAGATCTAAGTGGAAGACTTTTATTAAAAAAAGTATTAGATGTTTTCCTAGTAGATTTAAGGATGAATTTGGATGAAGTTTGATAACCGTCAAAGAGATGTGACCATCATGGAATTGTTGAGAAGACGAGACTTTCTTTTGGAATAGCATTTGGTGCTTAGGTGTCCAAGAAGAGGCTTGTATTGAAGTTAAGGGGCACTGCACGTTAGGGGTAAATGCCACCTTGGTTAGATAAAGTAGAATTTGAGGAATAGTCAATACCTTGAGGGGTAAAGTGGAGCATTCGAGTTAAACTAGATTCGCAACTTGGATTATTAAGTATGAATCTCATGACGAGTATAGGAGTGAGAATATATATTTTGTTGATAAGTGACAAATCTCTTTGTGGTTTAGGAGATAGTAAGTATGGATAGTGGTTTTGGATGAAACTATCGATGCGTAAGTACGAATTTTAAGCGATGATCGAAAAAACATAAGGAGTTAAGACTTCATGTATTGAACCCTATGTTACTATTAAGTGGAATTTGAAAGTACATAGTACGAGAATATTTAGATATTGTAACCATGTAAGCTTTAAGAGTCTATTAAAAGATGGTAATTACTAGGAGAATGTTAATGTATAGATAGGTCGGAGGAATTATTCGAGATTGATTTGGGACCGTAAGATGGT
This sequence comes from Cicer judaicum, assembly GCA_037974835.1. Lineage (NCBI taxonomy): Eukaryota > Viridiplantae > Streptophyta > Magnoliopsida > Fabales > Fabaceae > Cicer > Cicer judaicum. The sequence continues at coordinate 4,781,799 of JBBPBS010000417.1, forward strand.
TGATTTTTAAGTCGATGATTTAAAATCCACAAGGTTGGATGGAGGACCAAGTAACGCCTAAAACTTTCATAATCAAGGGAGTTGAGCTAGGCAGGTGATAAATAATTCATGTTATGGATGAAAGTGTTTGAAGATTTACTAAAAAGGTCGTGTTATGATTAGAAGAGTTTTTATTAGTGAGATTACTAATACAGTTAGACTCAATGATGAATACGACCTCGTATTGTATCTTAAGATGAATTGGATGGAATTAGACGGTATAATGAGTATTTGGAGATTTTGAGGATCAAATTTTAAAATTCTATTCAATAATAGAAAGTGAAAAAGAGGAAATGTAACGAATGATTTATGGTGTAGTTGTTGGTCTTGCGAAATCAAGCGCTGAGATTTAAAATGAGTGTTTCAGTGACTAGATGAACAATGAAAGGTATGTAGGTATTTGAGATATTTTACTGCAAATTTATGAGGATGAAGTAATAGATAATTATTTCTTAGAAAATGCTTATTGGGAACAATTGAGAAATCGTTCTTTAGGACGTTCGATTGTTAGGATTCTTTCAGTTTGTATCTCAGTGAAGGTTGAGAAGGAATAAGAATCCAACGAGGGAACCAAATTTTGGAAAAATGGGCCAAGAAAACTTGTTGGAGCAGCACACAGAGATGTAGTTTACGTAAATTAAGAATTCATGTAAGGAATTATCTCACCTATAATTCAGACATTGTTATTAGAAGGGTATGTCAATGATATACAGGCACTACTTAAGTGCATGTCATGGAGGTATCTATTGTGTTCGTCAATCAATAGAGTTAAATGTTTGCTTGGTAGGGAAGAATTGAGCATTAAATGGAAAAAGTTAGGTGGAAATTAGTGATGCTTGATTTATTGAAATCACTATAATGAAGATGTATCAAGGTTCAAGGTAGAAATATAAGGTTTGTATAAATGGAAAAATGATGGAGTGAATACAATGTGTTTGACATGTTGTAATAAAAATATAATCATCGAGCTGCAAAGAAAGGACACGGCGAAGTTGAGAAGTATCAGAATGTATGTTGGCAGTGGATGTAGGAACATTATTTTGGGTTTGTCTAGAATTACGAAGTGTGTAGGAAATTGATTAGTGAAGCGTTAATTGGAGGTGTTAGGCATGAAACCAGTGTAGGTCTTAATCAGTGAATGGAATTCAGGTTGAATTTTGTTGGAAACGTGACTCTTGAAATGAAGTACTAAACTAAAAAGAAGGTTGTGTGTCCTAAGTAGTATAGTCTTTGGCATGATTTCGAAAATATTTGAGGAAGCTTGGATCACCAAGCAGATGTGGGGATAGAATTATTAAAGTTATAATTGGAATAACATACTGATAAGAACACTACGGTTTGACGTAGTTGTACGACTAAAGAAAAATCGAGGATTTGTGGACAATGGAGAAATTTAGGAGTTCTCGGATGTAGTGATTGTTTTGTGCTTAGTGTGTTGTTGTCATACTTAGTGTTTAGGTTTGGTACCAAATGGATGTTTTGTACCAAGTGGATGCAAATGAGGCTATGTGACATAGCTAATGGAAATTGTGCTTCATCGACAGGATCAAAGTTATAGGAAAATAAGGAAAACTCAGTGGACTTTGAGAAGATTGTTCACCACTTGTACATTAGGATAACCGCAAGTGTAAGTCACAAGGAGCGCTATTACAGTTCGGTTAAGATAGTCTAAGCCACTATCATGGTTGTTGGCTATTTATTGATTGAGGGAATGATCATCCTTGATCTCTTGTTGATAGTAGAAAAATCATGTTGAATGGAACGGACGAGCCTTACCGACTATGTGTAGAGTTATTAAGCACCCTATGAAAACGGGTAGACAATACTTTCTTCGAGTAGGCCGGGTGAAACAAGTTGTGACTTGTATGTTGAATTTGAGTACAAACCTAGTGTGGATTGTTATTCGTACTTTAATTTTCGAGGACGAAACTAATTTTAGGGGGGGGGGGGGGGGGGGGGG
>JBBPBS010000417.1:4795733-4811908 GCA_037974835.1 Cicer judaicum
CATATTTTCATCTCTAACAACATCAAATAAAGAATGAAAATATGAGTTTATTTGAAGATTTGAGTTACGAATTTGATGAAATTTGTATTATATTGAAGAATATAATTAATTTTATGGGTTTTGTTTGAAAATATTAATGAATATTTTGAATTTTTTATAAAAAAAATGATAACATTATGGATATTTTAAAACATAAAAAATCAATTTTTCACTTAAAATTAAAATGAAGGACCAAATTATAAAAAATAAATAAATAACTAAAACGTTAATTAAAATAAAATTAAAGGACAACGGGTGGTATTTAACCTATTTTAAATTTATATTTATTAATATTATTAATTTATATTGAATGTAAAAAAATTATATTAAATACATTTATATACAATGATTAATTTAGTAATAATAACACATAAATTTAATATACACATTAATTACACAATCTAATTTTTTTAATATATGTGAAACTTCGGATAGATGTTTAAAAAAAGGGAAGAAAGTGGAATAGTGTCTTTGAGGGCAGTATGTGCTTTTTCAATAAATTTTATGAAATACTAACTAATATACTTCTTCTAGGAAGTAGAAGAAGTATTATAAGTCAAAAGTGGTCTCGATAATATTTATTAATTGAATGTTTCACATTTAAAAAATAATTAACAAATATGAAATATTTTTTTACATAAAATGTAGAAAATTAATTTATAGAGTATAATATTAAGTCAAAAGTATCATGTTGATAAATATTTTTAAATTAATGTTATTGCAATATAAAACTTATCACAAAATCAAATAAAAATACACTATCATATAAAATAAAATGGAATCATGTTTTATTTTTCAATATCGTTACCAACACCCCCTAAATTACTACCCACACCCCTCAAATGTTAAAAAAAATTAAAATACCAAAATTACCCTTTCTGTTTATTTCAATCTTCTTCCTCTTCATTAACATAACCCATCTTCTTCCTCTTCATTCTATATTCATCATCTTCATTCAATACCTTGTTCATCTTCTTCATATTCTTCATTTTGTTCAATTATTATCAACCATCTTCAACATCTGCATCAATCATCATCAACCATCTTCATCAATCATCATCAACCACGTTCATCAAGTCATTGTTGTTGTGAATCAAGTAAGTAATAATCAACTTTTTTTTTGTTGTGTTTGTTTATGTTTTGTTGTGCTTGTTTGTGTTTTCTTGTTTTGTTGTCTCTGTTTATGAATGCAATGCCTGAAAATTGAAGAAAAAAAGTTTCTATTTTTAAGGATGAAGAAAACCTTCGCTGCTATAAACCCAGAAACGTACGTGAACTAGGTTCACATAAGCAAAATTATTTTCAAAAACCCAATAACGTACGTGAACTGAGTTCACATACGTGAATAAGTTTTCAAATTCCAACAACGTACGTAAACTCAGTTAACTAATCATGTTCGTGAAATGAGTTCACGTAATATGTAATAATATCACGTACGTGAACTGAGTTCACGTACATGGCTCGTGAACTCAGTTCACGTACATTGTTTGTGAACTCAGTTCACGTAAAATTTAAATATTGAAAATGAGTTTACGTACGTGAATTGAGTTCTCGTAAGTTTATTGTTTATATTTTTATTATGGTTTTTGTTTTGCAGATATGGTGCGCACCATGTTTACTGATAGATAGGGTCGTGTTATATTTAATGAGAACACTTCTAATGTGGAGGGTCATCGTGTTAGGCCAACTGCTTATGCAAGGGCACAACGATGACGAGTACAACGACAATAGGAAGAATCCCAACCCGAAGCCCAACCTGAAGCCCAACAAGCTAACATAGATGAACCTCTGCATGATGGTGGATATCCTGGTAGTCTGAATGATAGTTCTGTCCTTAGGACATATGACGATCATTTGACGACTCGACTTTGGGATGGCGTGGTAATTTTCTCAATCAAATTAAGTTATATTATATTTTTTTAACTTTTATTTTTAACTTATATTTTTTAACTTAATTAATTTCAGGATCGCGGAGAATTAAGGGTGTTTAACAATGGGAAAAAAATTAAAAGAAGTTGTTATTGAACATGAAGAGGTTGAGCATCTGGTTAAAAGCTCGAGATTGTATTCTATACTAAAATGCAGCTACAAAATGATCGACAAAGGGATCATTTCTACATTCGTAGAGAGGTTGAGCATCGTGACACCAATAGCTTTCATCTCCCTATTGGAGAAATGAAGATTACATTGGACGATGTGTTCTCTATGTTGCATATCCCCATCATCGGTGAATTCTCTAGTGTTAATATATTTAACAAGGATGAAGGTGCATATATATTGGCAAAGCCTCTTGGAGTTAGTCATAGTGTTGCTTATGCTGAATTTAATGTCATGCGAACAACCACAGTTTGGTATAGTTGGTTACTTGACATATACCATCAGCGTTATTGTGACCAGCATTGGCAGATGACTACAAGAGCATTTCTTTTGTTTTTGGTCGGTTGCACACCATTCATTGATAAGAGTGCCTACGCAGTTAGTGTTGCTTATCTTGAGTGCTTCCACCTTAATTCTTGCGGGGAATATGCTTGGGGTGCAGCTGCTCTTTCTTACCTATATGACAATCTTTGAGAAACCAACATGCATCAAACCAGAACTATTTCAAGGTATTTGGCACTTTTACAGGTAAATTGTATGGTTGTTTATTGTGTTTATAATTTCTATTATTAGTGATCTAAACTAATGATATGTTATTATATATGTGCATACGTGGGTCTATGAACATTTTCCTACATTATGTAGAAATTTTTGTAGACTTTCTCTTAGTTATTTTGAAGACTATCCTAGAGCACTTAAATGGAAACCTAAAAGGGATAAGGGTTTGGTTCTTCCATTTAGGAAAACTCTTGATAAGATTGACGTTGATGAGGTATGTTGGACATCATATGAGGAGGATCGACTGAAGCGACATTTTGAGGATGTTTCTTTATTTCGAGGGTGGATACGCTGGGGTCCGAAGATGTATGCTTATCTGTCAGACCGAGTATTGCGACAATACGGTCATATCCAAACCATTACTAGGTCACCGTTAGAGATAGTGGGTCAAAGGACCACACTAGATGAAATGGACATTATATTTACGCAATACGCTATGCATGTAGTGGATGTTGGCGCAGTTGTGCAGGGACATGTAGCCTGCGAGAATGATTACATGGACTGGTTTCACATAATTTCTCATCCATACATCATTCACAGAGAACCAGTCCATGAAGCGGATGCATATGACACCGTTGACATAATAGTATATTAATTTATTTTAACTATTCATATTTAATTTATTTTAACTATTCAAATTTAATTTATTCTAAATATTCATATTTAATTTATTTTTTGTTACAGCGTCGAGCAATACAAATTGCTGCATAGCTTATTGGGGCAACAATTGATATTACTTGATGGCATGCCACTCATTAATGAGTTAATTTTGATGCTATGAAGTCAGATGGGTGGTGGTAGAGATTGGACGAACATAGTACCACATCGTAGGAGAAATAGACAGACTTATGATTTATTTGGAATTAATATGTAATATATAGATGAGTCCAAAATATATCCCTCAACTCATATGAATCCTCTACCTTCCTATATCGATAGACGTATTTGTCGCGTTCCATCAATGTCAAAAGATGTTGCATTTCTGTTCTATTACCTCTAAGTGATGAACGACATGCTTGATGTGCATTGTAAACTTGTTTTATTGTCATCAAACTTGTAACATTATGATCCTTTATTGCCATTAATATGTTTCTTGGTTGACTCATATTCTTTGTCACATTACCAAGTACAACTTTCTCTTCCTCATACAATCTACCTAAAAAAGCATGACCAATCAAATTTTTTGTCCAATTTGTGGTTATGAACATCACATATTACATGCAAATACTGTCCCTCGCCAACATTTGATGGTGTACTTTTCAATTTAAATGGGTATTCACATTTTCTACTCCAAGTACTCTTCGTAGGTTTATGATTCTTCTAAGGTATATATTTACCGTTTCTTTCACAACCAAGAATTAGTTTTATCTTTGTTCTTGGTTGTGTTGTCGCAGTTTAGGATTTAAAAATAACAATGACAATTTCATTTTTCCTTCAAACATTTCTAACCCATTTCAATAAATCATCTCACGTATCAAACATCATGATAGTGCTAAACACATAAGTCAAATCAATCATAGTAGCTTCACATCCGTTGTTCATAGCGTCATTCATTGCATCAAAATCATTATACATTTCATCAAAATTATGTTTCAAACCGTCATCCATATCCTTAAAATCAGGTTCCAAACCTTCATACATTTCGTCACTGTTGTCTCCCCCTTGGTTCATTTATCTGCATCCAGAACAAAGGAAAACAAAATTTTTACGATTTTACTTAACATATACATGAACTCAATTTCACGTACAGTTACGTAAACTAAATTCTAGTAAACGTATGTGAACTCAGTTCACGCAAGCTTATGTCAAATTGAGTACACGTAAATGGCTCAATTTTTAAATTTTATTGATTACGCAATCTTAATTCACGTACATTTACGTGAATTCAGATTGCGTACATATTGAGAGGTTGAATTTGCAGACTCCATTGATTACACAATCTTAAACAACGTACGTGTACGTCAATTAAGATTGCGTACATTTTGAAATTTTTAATTTTTTTTAACATACGTGAATTCAGTTTACGTAACAACAAAACGTACGTGAACTGAGTTCACGTAACATCCTCAGATTTAGAACAAAAATTGAACTCAAAAACAAACCAACAAACATACCTTTTTATGTAGCTTTAATCACAATGTGATAAGGAAATTGATATGTTATAGGTTATGAGTGAGTGATGTGAGTTTTGAATGATTATGAGTTAGAGTTGGTGAGGTATGGTGATTTTTTGATATATGAGTTATGAGATATAATGAATGTTGATGAATGTGAGTTATGAGTTAGTAAAATTGTAAAATATTATAAATATCAAATGGCATTTTTGGTTTTTTTTATTTTATTATTTTTTTAGAAATTTGAGGGGTATGGATAACAATTTGAGGGATGTGGGTAACAATTTGAGGGGTGTTGGTAGCAATAAGGTTTTATTTTTTAGGCTAAATACCACCTATAATCCCTTAACTTAATTTCAGTTAACGTTTTAGTCCTTTATCTTTTTTTTTTCCCGATTTGGTCCTTTATTTTAATTTTAAGTGTCAATTTGATCATTTATGTTTTAAAATGTTAATAATGTTATCCTTTTTTTTACAAAATTTCAAAAATTTATCAAAATTTTCAAACAAAACCAATAAATTTAGTTATATTCTTTAATATAAAATAAACTTCATCAAATTTATAGCTCAAATCTTCAAATAAACTCATATTTGTCATTTTCTATTTGATGTTGTTAGAGATGAAAATATGAGTTTATTTAAAGATTTAAGTTATGAATTTGATGAAATTGCATTATATTGAGGATGATAATTAATTTTATAGGTTTTGTTTGAAATTTTTTATGAGTTTTTTGAAATTTTGCAAAAAATAAGGATAATATTGTTGATATTTTAAAACATAAAATATCAAATTGTTACTTAAAATTAAAATAAATGACCAAATTAAAAAAAAAAAGATAAATGACTAAAACGTTAACTGAAATTAAGTTAAGGGACTACATGTGGTATTTAACCTATTTTTTATAAAATATTAAAAGGATTATATTTGTGTGATTTTATTTTTTATAAAATGTTGAAGCATTATATTTGTATCTTATTATATTTGTATCTTATATTTACCAGACAATTTGGAAGGCGGTGAATATTTGTTGCAATTCAACGTTTACCTTGAGGCTGCTAGAGGAACCGATGAAAGATGATGCAACAAATGCTAAGCGGTAATTTCTTTTACAAAGTTTTCGGGACTGTAGTAACGTATGTCTGCATTTTTTTTGGAACTCGAAAATAGTGTGGTTTGGCGCCCTCACGATCTAGCTAACATCCTCTCAATTTTTTTCCATATTTATTTCTACTCCATTTCGACTGGAGTGAGATAGACACAAATGCTCTGTTTGTTTCAGCAAAAGTTGAAGAGAGAGAGAGACGGTGTGAAGAGAGAACTTGGAGAAAGATGAGCAATCTACCCAGCTCGATATGAGAAGAAATAGGGACGATAGACCAAAAAGCTATGGCCCCACACGAATTATTCTTCTCTTCAATTGCGTAGAAATGGCGAAGAAGTTTGGATGAGACACCGTGCTTTTTATTTTTTTCTCAAATATACATACCCTTATGTCAAGCAAATACCATTTTATTTTTCGGTGAATTCTGTTGTGCACTAGGAATACAAGTGGTGTTGTGAACAACCATTTTTCACCGTCCAATCAAGAAGTTCTACCAAATTCTACAGGGCACCCTCATCAACCAAATCTTTATCCCTATCCCTTCCAAATTCCAACCACTTGTCCACCACTCCCTATTCCGGATATGCGCCCAACTAACTTTGTGGCTCTTGTTGGATTTTGAGTTTCAAAAACTATTTAAAAATTACAATTTATGTCATTGAAGATATTACTGGGTTGAGTCGCGGACTAGATCCCTCTCTTTAAGACGTTTCACAGCACTGCCCAAATTGTGCAAGGTAGACTATCAACCACGAAGTCCCCAGGATAAAACAGCTCAGATCCACTGTATTGGAGTTCCACTGCATCGTAGAAAATCGTTCTAGAATTACACCCTCAATATGGCACTTAAAGCCACTCTTAATATGACCGTTAAAGTCACTCTCAATATGACGATTAAATTCATTCGCAATATGGTACTACGACCACTCATAACTACGGTATAGCGGTCGACATAACGACCTTTCTAAAAACCGAAAGGGACTGCGGCTTAATGACCGCTCTAAAAAACCGAAAGGGACTGCGGCGTAATAACCGCTCTAAAAACCGAAAGGGACTGCGGCATAATGACCGCTCTAATAATCGAAAGGGGCTGCAACATAATGACTGCTCTAATAACCAAAAGGGACAGAAAGAAAGGGGAGAAGTGGCTCGAAATTAGGCGAGCAGAATATAAGAGGGAGAAAAGAGAAAGTTGGGAAAAGCATCCAACTTTGGTGTGCTTTTCACAATAGTATGAAGCTCATTATATAGTGATGGAAGTAAACTCACATACGTTTTCTAAACAATGTGGGACTTTAGTATGTATAGAGTTGAAACTACACAAAATATGATATTTTCTAATATGGGATTTCAAAAAAAAATTCTTTCCAATGTGGGACTTGAATTTTGAAACAAGTTTCTTTCCACTTAAATTTACATAAAATATTTCTTTCCAATGTGGGAATTCAACACATTTTTAAATTCACACTATAACATACTTATGTTCCAACAATCCCCCACTTGAATTTAAAAATATGTTTCTAAAATAGCATCAAATGCTTCTATAAGATTGTGCATAAACAAAGGTATCTCTTGACTTGAATCTTTGCATAGTAAGTAAGATTCAGATTCAACAAGAGTGACTCGTAGTCTTGAACTCTATCTCTGACATCAAACCCATACACAACCTTTTCATAGGGTGTATTCTTAAAAGTTCGTGCATTAATGGCCCTGCACGTGTATCCCAATATAGTGAATGCTCTAGGAATTCTGCCTCGAAATTCCATAAGAAGCGACCCCACTTCCACATTCACATAGGTGAGTCTATCAAGAGTACTCCTATAGCTAGCTACTCCCTCCACATAGAGTATAGATCTCATTAAGAGTTTTTATTACCTCATCCTATCATCGCTTCAAGAATCATGTTTTTCTTATTTATAATAGCATGTTCATCTCATATCACTCTACGACTTGTTATTACCCATTGAACCTAATTCTTGGGATCTCGAATCTTTTAGGTCGGGTTACCATCATTAGTGACTCTATAGGCATTAGTCTCATCCTTTTGGATTTATTTATGACTTTCTCTATAGCTAATCCTTTCATCAAAGGATTTGCTAAATTCTCATCAGTGCATACATGATCCCCTAAAACAACTCATTTAGAAAATAACTTTCTAACAGTGTTGTGCTTACGAATAATTTGTCGTCTCTTATCATTGTAATAACAATTTTCAATCTTCACAATAGCTGTGGTACTATCGTAGTGGATCAACACATATATCATAGGTTTTTCCCATATAGGTATCTCAACTAGCAAGCATCTCAACCAACTTGCTTCTTCACTAGTAGTAGCTAGTGCTATCATTTCAAACTCCATAGTGGACTGAGCCAATATCGTCTGTTCTTTGATTTCCAAGATACAACACCATTCACTATATTAAAATATAGTCATCGATTGCTTTGGAGTTATCTGATAAGGCGTTCCAATCAACAACATTGTATCCTTCAAGGAGTATAGGAAATCTTTGATAATGTAATATGAGACTCCTGGTCCTTTTTAGGTATCTCATGACTCTTTCCATAGCATGCCAATGCTCCATACTAGGTCTACTGTTAAACCTGCACAACAATTCCATGACGTAGGCAATGTGGGGTCTAGTACAATCAGTGGCATATCTGAGTCTGCCAATGATGCTCGCATATTCTGTTGTATAACACTGTTTTCACCAGTTTTCTTGAAAAGTTTCACACTTGGATCATATGGTGTGCAAACAGGTTTATAGTCAAAGTATTTATATTTCTTTAGGATTGTTTCATTATAGTGAGACTAATCGAAAGAAATCCTATTTTCTGACCTAGTAATCTTGATTTCAATGATTACATTCGCTTTTCCGAGGTCTTTCATATCAAAGTTGTTACATAATAATGATTTCAAAAAATTTGCAGCATGAATGTTTGAATCAAATATGAGTATGTCGTCTACATAGAGACATATGATAGTGCAAATGCCATTTTCAAATTTGTAGTAAATACATTTGTCACTTTAATTCACTTTAAACTCATTCGATTTAATCAAGTTATCAAACTTTTCATGCATTTCTTAGGAGCTTGTTAAAGACCATATAGAGATTTATCTAACTTATAGACTTTGTCTTCTTGTCCATGAATTACAAAACCTTTAGGTTGTTCCATATAAATTTCTTCTTCTAGGTCACCATTTAAAAAAGTTATTTTAATATCCATCTGGTGTATCACCAGGTTATGAATAGCCGCAAGTGATATAAGCACCTTAATGGATGTTAGTCTAGTGACTGGTAAGAAAATGTCAAAGACATCTGTATTTTCTCTTTGTCTAAATCCTTTGGATACAAGGCGTGCGTTGTACTTATTAATAAATCCATCGAGGTTTAGTTTCTTTTTCAAAATCCATTTACAACCTATTGGTTTGTAACCAGGAGGCAAGTCTACTAAACGTCAGGTCTTGTTAGACTCTAGAGAATCCATTTCATCGTTTATAGCTTCTTGCCATAGATCTGCATCCAATGATGACAGAGCTTCTTTAAGATTTGCAGGATTCTCTTCTAAATTGTAGGCAATATATTCTGGTCCATAATCTTTAGCAACTTTAACTCTATTACTTCTTCGAGTTTTTGTTTCAACTTGTTTGCTGCTTTCAGTGCTTCTTGTAACATGAACGTAACTTGGTTCGCTACCCCCACTATTTCTCTATTTTACAGGAAATTTAGTTTCATAGAAGTCAACATCATTTGACTCTATGATTACTTTTGTTAGGTCATAAAATCTATACGCTTTGTTCTTTACCGCATACCTAATGAATTCTCATTCATAGGCTCTACTAGTGAGTTTAATTCGCTCGGGATCGGGGATTCTTACATAAGTCAGACCACTCCATGTTTGAAAATAAGACAAGTTTGATTGTTTTTTCTTCACTATCTCATAAGGAGATGTTTTGTTTTTAGATTTAAGAACTCTATTCAAAACAAAACAAGTAAGCAATATATTTTCTGCACACCAATTAGATGCAATAATATAGTTAAGCATACTAGCAACAACTAGTTCAATAAGAGTTCTATTCCTTTTTTTTTCTCTTCAACTTTACGATTCACTCCAAGCAATTATGGTGCAGTTGTTCCACATATAATTCCAGACAATTTATAAAACTTATTTAAACAAACTAGAATCCTACTTGGAACCTTTTAATCTTTCTACTAAATTGATTTTCAATTTCAGTTACAAAGATTCTTAACATGTCAAACGTTTCATTTTTATTTTTCATTTCTTGTTAACGTCTCATCAAATTCACATATATCAAAGTGTAAAAAATCTAAAGACTCAGATTCTCTAACTACAAATTTATGTGAACTCTTTATTATTTTAGCTTGACTACAAAAATCACATTTGTCAAAATCATTTAACAATAACTTTGGAAATAAACCTAAGTTACTTAATTTTGAAATCAAATGTGTTCACATCACATAGTATAGCATGTCAAAAATGAAAATCACACAACATGTATGCAAAAAGAGACATTTTATTTATTTTAACATTCAAATATTAAGATACATATTAAATTTCAACACTTAATTTAAATGTCATGAGTGACGTACCTTAATAGATGATCTCATGAATTATCTTCTGAATTTTACGGGAGAGTGCCTCCACGGATCTATCATCAGTCATATGATACTCTTACGTACTCATCAGTCATTTGATACTCTGGGTAGCAGTTCACTACGTACTCATTAAGAGCATCTCAAATATCTCCAACAGTATTGCTGGAACTATAGTAGTTATACAAATCATCAACAAGTCCATCAACAGATCGTTAATTCTATAGCTTTCTTATCCTTTTCTGTTTACTTTAAAGTGAAACAGTTTATTAAAATCAGAGGCAACATAACCAAGTCCAGTAATATATTTGGTTGACATAAATTGTGATTTTTAAATTGTTTTTGAAACTCAGAATCCAACAATTTTAAGACGTTTCGTTCTGCCATGTCAACCCAGCAATATCTTCAGTGACATAAATTGTGATTTTTGAATAGTTTTTGAAACTCAAAATCCAATAAATCTTCATCGGTAGAAGAATCTGGTGAATATATGAACTTCTATCGGGAAAGCCATCATAGACCAAATCCATGATATATATTAAAAGCAAGGTCTAATATTTGATAATTAGATAAATAAATAATTTGTATACAATAAATTATAGGTAACCATTTTAACGGACGATGTAACGTAATATTACTTTCCTTATTCGTAATCGACTCCCGAATCCATTTTTTTGGCTCAAGAACTTTGTTTAAGGTTTTATATAATTTTCCCCTTTTTTTTAAAAAAATAAATAAATAAAATTTGTAGCAACTCCTTTTTTACGGACAAACCGGACGCGATAACTGGCGACTCTACTGGGGACTTTTGAGAGTTAAACTCAATCTAATTAATTGTATATAATTATTTATTATTTTTATATTACCCATATTGTTTTATTTTTTATTTGTTTTGTTATATTGTGAATATAATTATATGTGTCTTGTTAATTTATTTTCATTGTGACGATTTTTTTTTAATTTTATTTATTTATATATTTTTCTATACACTACCCTAACACAACTCACACACTTATGAGTGGGCTCTATTCCCGGGCTGAATACAAATCTAAGATAAGTTAGAGATTGTGTAATAATAATCTTCTAGATGTACATCATGTTTGGTTGTCATGAAAGTTTCACTTATAGTTAACTTTATTTAGAATATTTCAATTTCAATATTTTACCTATTAATTGATTTAATATTTTTGAATTGAGTTGTGTGCTCTAGGAGTCAATTTAGAACTATAGAGCCACCCATTGTAAAGGTTCACAATAAAAAACCATCAAATAAGAAAAGCACCATGTATATATGAAAAAACCCTACTCTATCTATATCTCATATTCATCATAATGCATTGCATAATCATGCATGTTTGATCTTTTATTTCATTTTACAACATGGTTTTCTTTTTCTCCTCATTTTCTAAGAAAAAATAATTGCATATCAGGAAGTAGTAAAATGTTTCAGTTAAATGCATAGTCATTGCATTCACTTTTTTACATTCTCATAACATTTTCCTTCAAGAAAAAAATAAAAAAAGAGACAATAAAATAAAAAAAAAGAAAGTAAAAAAGACTATCATGACACCCTTACCGAACATGTTCTTGGGCTAAAATTATGGATGAATTGAAACATACAAAGATTATCTGAATCAACTAAAAGACCATATGGCAAAGAATTTGGAAATGTTGCAAACCCTTGATACTTAATCATGTGAATACATCATGGAATAAAGTATATCACGTAGAAACCATAATTACCCCTTGATTTCATAAGTCTAACCATTTTTAACTTTTAGTCTAGGTCTACCTCAAGTCACTTGTCCACAAGATTTGAACTTGATACTAATGAGATTCATCTTCATCCTCCACCCCCTACTTCTAGGTCATGAACATAATTTTTTGACTTTTCGACACCAGTGAACCTCTAGAAATTGGATCGTCTATGTTGAACTTTCATCATTATCGCTTATTACTTTAGTGCCATGAAAAAAAAAATCATAAATCTAAAGAAAAATGTCAAATCATGTATGAACCTTTAAGGAAAATTGAAAAAAAAAAACCTCAACTAAACATTATGTTGAAGACATTGATGATGTTGCATACAGTTTGTGTTTATCCAAGGGGCAAAGTCAACAATGAAAATATTATCAAGTTCTCTCATGAGTTTTAATTTGATTCTGAAGCACCAATAATATTGCTAAGTATAAAGTCTTACGATACTTTATTATATTGACACACTTTTGTTTCCTCAATATTATGAATATCAATAAATGCGTTTCGTTTTCTCTTCCTTTCTACCCCTTATATATTTAACCATTTCTTACCCAAGATTATATGCCTTTCTCTTACTCTAACCGTGTGCCATACATATTTGGAAGTAGTTCATTCATAAATAATTTTGCTAAAATTTCATTACATAATTTGTCATGCTATTAATTCCACTAAAGGGGATGAGAACGATAAAAATAAAATCACTTATTTGGATGGACCGCAATATGTTGAGAGATGCAGTTAACGTCATCTTAATCCCCTAGAAATGTCGTTTTATCTTTATCATTATCTAATTGTACTTTGAATATACCAATCACATGGACAAATTTGAAGTTTGTACCATGACTATTCTTTCCCCTACAAATCAAAAGTGAAATGTTGAAAGCATATGGAGATTCGACCTAATCTGATGAATCAAGAATGTAAAACTTGTGATAAGATGATGATCTTTTGTATGTACATATTAGAGAAATGTCTAAAAGTTTGAAGTCATTTTCCATCATGTCCCTCAACAATATAATTAACTAGTTGATGTTCTAGTTGTTTTATCTTCAATGATAGAAGGAAACCATGGTGAAGAATAGTCACTCATAAGAACGAAGGTCACAACCATCTTGCCTACTATCAAATATAGAAGAAAAGATAGATATAAAATTCTCATACCAAATACTATCTCGTAACAGTGGAACACCCTCCTTGAGAATCAAACTTTAATTGGGGCACCCTTTTTATTCTTATTATACAGAATAAAGGCAGTGCGACCCATTCAAACAAAAAATCCCCCTATCAAGAGAAATGATTTGTGTTGACCGACTGAATTCAATTTAAGAAAAATGTTGACTGCCTCATGTCAAGGACAATTATTTCAAAAGATCTTAAAAGAAGAACATATGAGCTTCAGAGCTTTAAATGTGACACCCTAAATCCCAAAATAAAATATATAATAATTTATATCACATTCCTATAAAATTTGCAGCGGATAAATAAAATTATATTTTCAAGAAAATAAAAACTTTACATTTAATTTAAGAAATCACGTTTCTCAAAGTACACATGCAACAATTCAAATTTTATTACTCAAATAAAACAATTAAATCTCAATGAACTTGATTTAAGTATAATTACTTGATTTAATTCTAAAAACTTACTAGTACTTCTAAGGTTTTCATACAAAAATTTGATTCAAATTAAATAAGTAAAATACAAATTAAAACCCTTATTCCCGGTATCACCTATGAGAGCGGGATTCCTCCCAAACTTGAACTTCAAGACTCATTAACCTGTAATAACTACGATTTCACAAACGCAAGGCCCAACCAGTCAAACACAAACAACGAAGGAGGTGAGTTTTGAAATCATGTTAATAGTATAACATGAGTAAGAAGAACACACAAACAATCATAACAGAACCATATCATAATCACTTTACGATACATCAAAATATTTAATTAAATAGTATCATACTATAACATCAAAGTCACTTAAGTAAAATAATCATCTCATTATAATATGCATCAAGTCATCTAATTATTATTACCTTTGAAACACATCAATCACAACAAAACAATCACATGAAAATGCAATACTATGCATGAGCTTAGACTCTACTTGGCCCTGTCCTCATAGATCCCCTCAACTCAACCCGAGACACATGTACGCGACAGTCGAGGTAAACGTGTGTTGCATGGTAGCTCCCGACATTTGGAGTGCTACCTCCAAGTCACCTAGGAATTCTCCACCGGAATACCTCCAAGGTCTAACAATCTTGCCTTAAGGCTCGACAGCAGACCGCCACGATCAGGCTCATTCAGTTGTACTTCCCCATAATCACTAGGCTTGTCAGGCCCTACCTATATGATGACAAAATAATCTCCACTTCACAAATTCACAATATTTATTTTCTCCCCTCGTTGGTTTATGATACTCCATTAAAACCGTCATCTCAAACACAAATTGAAATCATAATTATTTCACCAATTATGGGGTTACTTCAATATTCTCATCACAAATTCACAACATCACTATCATTAATCATATCTCATCACATAAACTCATCACAAATTTATAGCATCACTATCATCAATCAAACATCATCACATAAACTTATCACAAATTTATAACATCACAATAATTAGTCATACATCATCATCATCACAGAAAACTACCACAACACATCCATCTTTTGTTATCACATCACATAAACTCATCTAATCACACAGATATATATATATATATATATATATATATATATATATATATATATAAATTTAAGTCAACACCTAATATCACAATAATATCAATTTCACACATTCAATGAAATTAAATCAATCAATACCCTACAAATATTTCTATTCTATATTTTAATCTCACAATTTCAATATTTGTAAATTAATTAATTTATCTCTCAAAGGGAAATACGGTTTTCCCGTTCATCTCACAATATATTATACTCATGAATTCAAACGCTCTCTCTTCCCTTACCTTATTTTGAAGCTTTCACACACTAATACGATTCCACAAGCAAACAACATTTGTTCATTGACTCTTTGTCCTTCAATCGATCTAACTCGATAGTTTATGGGTAAACGTTAAAAATAAATTATGAGAAGATACTCTAAAAACTAAATTCGAAATTCGGTCAAGCAAAATTACCCTAAATCAGAAACCCAATCAGTGGATAATATAGCCACTTTTCACACGGTCGTTTTGGCGTTGGTTTCACTCAAATCGGACTTACGGTGAAGGAGAACGGTGCAAAATAAGGATTTCTGTAAACGGAGAAATCGGTATTTTAGGGAGAAATTCGGGTTGTTAAAAATCTGAAAAATTGTGTTTAATTGAATAGATAAATGAGTAAAACAACATACTGAAATTTGAACGAAAACAGAGAAACTTTTTCGGGACAGTTATGACTCACCAGTGTCAAATGATAGGTTGTTGTTGTGTTTACTCTTTGGTTCTAAGGCTGTCTGTCCAACTCCCTTCCCTTTTCTTTGTTTTATTTTATTTTAGTAAGAATCAGGGTTCACAAGGTCTCTTTATTTATATTTTTGTTTTACTATTATTATTTTTATTTTGTGGAAATAAAATTAATATTTGTTTAATTTCCTTTTCAATATTCCTCCAAGCACCATTTAGTTTTCCAAACGTTACTAATATTTTATAAATTATAGTAATTAAAATAATCAATATAAAAAAAACATATTTCCAATGACTGAAACTTTCACATTTAAAATAATCCCTACAATTATACTTATTTGTTAAAATATTGATATTATAATAATACCATCATATTAGAAAATAGTCAATAAAATAAATATATATAACAACAATATTTTATGTTAATTACTAAGTCATAATATATATATATATATATATAATCACAATTTCAAAATA
>JBBPBS010000417.1:4812190-4832740 GCA_037974835.1 Cicer judaicum
GATCTCAAGATAATTATTTATAGAATAAATAATTAAAATAAGATATATTTAGAAATAATTAAAATAAGAGATACTTAAAAATGATTAAAATATAAATATGTACACACTTAACATTAGTCAAATATATAAGAAAATATGATATTAATAACCAACTCACTTATACACTTAAAATCATATAAAATCTTGTTCTTTAAAATATTACACTAAAATACTATTGTTTTTAGAAAAATATATATTATAATAAAATAAAATATTTATTATTTATATTGCTCATTAAATATAATATCTATCAAACCAACACATCACAGAAAACATCCTTATAACAAAATTTACTCACAAAATTTATCATCATATATTCTAAAATAATTTTAACATCAAATTAATAATTTAAAATCCTATTTAAGTAATAAAATAGTTTAATATCAAATTTAGGGTGTTACATTAAATGAAAGAATTAGTGCTCAAGAAGATTTTACATATCTAAAAAGACTAGCATGACTAGTGGACTCCCAACTATATAAGCCCCAATACCATACAAAAAATGCATTCAAGTGTGGCTCTGATCCACACCAATATGGATCAAGAAGACTTATTACTACTTGTACACATTAATGCTTCAAAAAGTATTACATCTAAATGAAGACCCGCTAGGTTGAAAATCCAAAAGGACGACCTAGACAAAAATTATGGTATAAAAAAATAATAATAAATACCCGCTAGGTTGAAAACTTGAAAGGACAACTTAGACAAAAATTAGGGTACAAAATCATAATAATAATTAATATCCACAAAGTTGAAAACCTGAAAGGGTGACCTAGGAAAAAATTAGGGTACAAAAAATAATAATAAATACCCGCTAGGTTGAAAATCTAAAAGGGGAACCTAGGCAAAACAAACATCTTCAATGCCACGGATGTTTCGATGGACTGCAAAACAAACATCTGGTAATGTTGCACACCACAGAGCAAACTATGATGCTTTGAGGGATACTAATATTATCTAGATACCGAATTACGATGAGAACTCTATGACACTATGGTACCATATTTACCAAAGAGGTGCATACGATATTTTGGGTATACTCAACACATCCCTCCTACACCACCGATGCTCGTTGTACGTGATGTTGATGTTGAATGGAGTATGTATAGGAACTCTGTACGATCACTTCGTACTAAATTGCATCCAGCTGCATACCCACATGAGTATGTTGAGGGAAATATTCAGTGGTACTATAGGATATCTCGTCCTCAGATGATCCCTTACGTTGATGCAGATGTTGGTGCTGGTCCTAGTTATGATGCTGATGTTGGTCCTGGTCCTAGTCATGATGTTGGTCCCGGTACTAGGTGTACACGGTGTCACGAAATTGGTGGTTTTATACAACAGAGTTTAGATTTACATATGGGTGGTTCTGAAGATGAGATGCATCTCTTATTAGAGAGAGCTTTACATATTTCTAGAGGAGGAGATTATCAGTAGTATTATAGTTTTATTTTTATTGTATTTATGCTTGTCTTATTTTATTATTCAGACTTATTCAAACTTATATTTATGTGTGTCTTATTCAGACTTATCTTATTTATCATCTTGCTATATAATTATCTTATTTATTTAAATGATTTAAAGTTATAATTGAAAACAACATATATATTGAATGAATCTTGTTACAATTGAGAACAACATATAAATCAAAAGTGTCAATCATCTACCAAAAATATATAATCTGAATTATTTTCTAAATCTAATGAACGCCAATGTTGTAGACGTCCTGCATAGGCTATAGCCCATGATGTAGACTGATCACTATGATGCTTCTTCCAATGCCATGCAAGTGGAGGTAACGGACATGCATATTTCAATTTAATTTGAACTCAATGACTTTCATTAACAAAACCAATGTTGATAACATGATCACGTGACATGTCTCCATTGTGTGCACCCCTCAATGGGAAAAGAGTCAAACAAAAAGTTTTTCCCAAGGTAATAAGAACGAGATTATATTTTGTTGTTATCACGTAACCCATATTATGAATGGTCATCCACTTCTTGTTGGCTTGGTTTTCAAACTCAGTTACAAGTAAAGAGTTTGTCACTTCTTGCAAATGTTCCTTGAATAATGGAACATATAAATCAGGTTTAGACTTAATCTCTGTATACAACTGTCGATGCATAATGCTCCAGTATTCTTCACTATTACCAAGTAAAGCAGAAATAACATGATATCCACAGTTTCCATTTGCTTTAACATTAACTATATCTTCAATATATGGATGAATTAAAGGAGGAAACTCGTCGAAATATTTTCTAACTTGACTCATCATAGGTTCTTACTGAGATAGTTGTTTGGATGGTTGCTGGGAGACTTGAGTATCAACATGCTCAAAGTATGAAGGGTCGCGATATACGTTAAATCCCTTCAGCTTATTGCCTTTTTTGCTCTAAACACCACCTTTTGTTTTGATCTTATCTAGTGGTGCACACATTGATGTTGTATCTGGATACGCTATTTCATGCAACTTGCTCTTTAATTCCCTCTTTCCAGTAACATTAAGTGTTTTCCATGTTTTCCAAATTATATTCATCTCTGATGTAATGTCCAACTCTGAATCACTTGCCAAATTTTCTTCCTCTTGATCACTATTCATGGTTAATTTCCTCCAATGCATATGAACATAATCTAACAGGATTGGAACACCTTCCAACTTGTATCTTGCCAACTCACATGCACAAGGTAATCCATGTATGTTTCTAAGTATATAACAACATGCACCTTTGTCGTTACCGACATAGCTGACTCTCTTGTATTCATGAACAATATCAACTAAGGCTTTCTTGGATACAACCCAAGTCATTCCATGCCATACCGAAATCTCCTTTATTGTGTTCCATAAATTTCTTCAATAACCAATGAGCAGATTCAACCCTAATATTCAAACAAAAAAATATTTGATATTATTTCAATAAAAATTATATCATGCATGTTTAATCCTATATAAGCATAAATATAATACAAAATGCAAATTTTTAATGACGTACCTATTAGTCATAGTATTTCCTAGATGCAATACTCGATTGGTCCATGCTTCAACAAATATTTCCTTATGACGATTCAACAATGTGTCTCTGTTGTAGTCAAAGAAAATAATATTATCAACACATGTTGGCTTAAACATTTGCAAAAGTTCCTCCTACTCCTTCTTTTCATAACAATAAACAATTTTCCTCCACAACTCAATAATGGGTTCCTGCATATCTTTCTTTAATATATATTGTTTGCATTTGGCTCCAATATTTTTGTTAATATAAAGTTGACAAAGTAAATTTGTTGAAGATGGAAATACAACTTCAATTGCATTCATTAAAGCAAGTTCTCTGTTAGTCATGATCACTTGAGGAAATGAGGTGTTTCAAACAAACAACTCTTTTAACTTCTCCAATGCCCAACAAAAGTTGTCTTGACGTTCAGAATCCATATAAGCAAATGCAATATTAAACGTCAACCCAGTTGAAGTTACACCAACAATTTCTAACAATGGTAATCTATACTTGTTGGTTTTGTAGGTATTATCGATGATCAATACAAAAGGGAACATGTTCAACAAAGTTATGGAATCTGGGTGCGTCCAAAACATGTTCGTCACAATGTTGAAGTCTCCATGAGTCCTACTCCAACAAGTATACTTCTCAGCTTCAAGTAACTCCAACAAGTGTTGCATATCAGTTCTAGGTCCTTTCAAATTCTTCTTGTATGTACTTCGTCGCTTGTAAATTTGATAGATATTAGTCACATTCTTTGTATCTCAAAGATGACAAGATATGTCTCGATGCAACGTGATATTTTGTTAGCTTGTCAACATGTTTCTTATCTTCTTCTTTTGAGCATCCCATAAATGCATTATTCTCAAAAGTAGCTACTAACTCATGGTTGTGAAGTTCACACATTAAACTAATAATCTGTCATTCAACATTTTTCAATGGTCTCGATCTAAGTTTAAATGGACAATCACACCTTTTAGTTTTTGTTTGACTGATATTTTCCACCTCTATCACAACCAATAATTAATTTTGACTTCCTTCCTCTCTTTCCGATCTCTACGTCATATCGAGTAATGATAACTTCTACTCGATTTTGTCGGCCGACCTCTCTTGACCATGATATGACAACTTCTCGTGACTCAAAAATTTGATCAGTTGTGAATGCTCCACTTAAATCTATAAATACTGGTTGTGTCTTTTCCATCCCTATTTCAAAAAAACTAAAAAAAAAATTAAGAACCTACCTGATTTTTGAAATTTCTGGTGAAGAATGATAACTATAGGAAATTTTAAATTTCCGGTATTGTAAATGCAACTACCAGAAATTTCATCGAAAAAATTTCCAGTATTGAAAATACCTACTGGAAATTTGGTTGATGGAGTGAGATTTTGAAGTAATTTTTTTTACCACTCACGTGAATGAAATTTTTAACAATAATATTGGTTTTTTAAATAGCAGGTCACCTTTTTTTAAATCCTAAACCCTAAAGCCCAATATGAAATACTATATATTGGCATATTTTTTTCTTTTATGCGGACAAAAAACTTAGGATTCAGATTGCTACAAGAAATAAATAGTTTTATTTTAATTTCATGGACGACTAATTTTATAAGATTAATCCATGAGTTCAGAGTTTCATCAACAACTTGAGATTCAAGTTACATTGTCAATTTCGATTCATGGTTATATTCTTGTATATTTGTTTATATTGATATTTTGGTTGCTTAAATTGAATTTCAATAGGATCGATTAAATTTATTTGATAGAATTTGGTTTCGGTTTCTGTAACACCCCAAATTTTATAATAAACTATTTTATTAACTAAATATGATTTTAAATAATTAATTTGAAGTTAAAATTATTTTATAATATATGTTGATAAATTTTGGGACAATTTTCGTTATATGGGTGCTTTCTATGATGTGCTAGTTTTATAAATATTAGATTAAATGAGCGATATAAATAATAAATATTATATTTTATTATTTGATATATTTTTTTAAAAAAATAATAGTATTTTAGTGTAATATTTTAAAGAATAAAGATTATATGCGATTTTAGGTGTATATACGCATACCAATTAAGTATGCACGTAGTTATATTTCAATTATTTATAACTATTTTCTATTTTCAGTTATTTTTTTGTAAATAATTATTTTGAGATAGAATTGATATTGTGTTTGATTTCGTTTATTTTTATATACTTGTTATGACATTGTGATTATATATATATATATATATTTATTAAGATTTAGTAATTAATATAAAGTGTTGGTATAATATTTATTTATTTTATAATTTTGACTATTATCTAATTATGGTAATATTTTAATTTGAGTATTTGAAAAAACAAGTATTATTATAGGGATTATTTTGAATATGAGGATTTTGACTATTAATTTATTTTAAAAGAATAATTACATTAATTACTTCATTTTATAAAATATTGCTTTTTAAATATTAGTAATACGTTGGTTATTAAATTATGTTTGAAAAAAAAAGTGTTAAAAAAAATAGTTTTGATAATTGTTTGTTTTATTTAAAAAATAAAAATAAATAGAAGAATGAAGTAAAATTTGTTTTATGGATTAGACACATATTTAAGAGTAAAATCTAATTAAATAATAAAAAAATATGAATTGAAAATAACAAGAGTGAAGGGCATGAGAAGGAGAGAGTAGTCTGGACACAAAATAGGGCAGCCGCACATTGAGAGAAAAAGAAGAAAATTGATATCGTTCATCGATGACTATCCCATAAAAGTTTCTCCGTTTTCATCCAAATTTAAGTATGTTGTTTTACTCATTTAGCTATTCCATTACACATAATTGTCCAGATTTTTAACAACCCGAATTTCTGCCTAAAATAACCGATTTCTCCGTTTAAAGAATTCGTCATTTTTCACCGTTCTTCTTCACCGTAGTCCAATATGAGTGAAACCAATGCAAAAACAATCTTGTAAAAAGTGGTGATACTATCCATTGATTGGTTTTCTGATTTTTGGTAATTTTCCTTGACCGAAATTCGAAATTTAATTTCTAGAGTATTTTCTCATAATTTATTTTTGATGTTTACCCATAAATCGTCGAGTTAGATCAATTGAAGGACAAAAAGTCAAAGAACAAAGATTGTTT
Source organism: Cicer judaicum (assembly GCA_037974835.1). NCBI lineage: Eukaryota > Viridiplantae > Streptophyta > Magnoliopsida > Fabales > Fabaceae > Cicer > Cicer judaicum. Next base: position 4,818,365 of record JBBPBS010000417.1, read on the forward strand.
GGTTTTGGAATTGTACTCTTGTGGAAAGCATAAAAAATAAGGTAAGGGGTGAGAGAGCGTTTGAATTCATGTGTATAATATAATGTGAGATGAACTGGAAAACTGTTTTTTCCAACGATTCAGCCGGGGCTTGCTACGTACAACAGTAGTCATTTGAGTGATAAATTCATTAATGTGAATATATGGAAATTGTGAGATTAAAATATGGAATAGAAATATTTGTAAGGTGTAGATTGATTTAATTTCGTTAAATGTGTGGTATTTGATATTATTATGATATTTGATTTCAAATGAATTTGATGCATATGTTTGATTAGACGAATTTATGTGATGTGATAGTAAAATATGGATGCATGGTATGATATATGTATGCGAGATGATAATGCTGATTTTTTATCGATGATAGTGATGTTATAAAATTATGACGAGTTTATATGACGATTACGATTATGTATGATTAGTGATGTTATAAAATTTGATGAGTTTATACGATGATTATGATTATGATGTTATAAAATTGTGATGAGAATATTAAAGTACCTCATATATTATGAAATAGTGATGATTTATAAAGATGATGCTCTTAATGGAGTAGTCTAAGCTAACGAGGGAAGAAAATAAATATTGAGAATTTGTGATGTGAAGATTATTTTGTCATCATATTCGTAGGGCCTGGCAAGCCTAATGATTCCATGGAAGTACAACTGAATGAGCCTGATCGTGGCGGTCTGCTATAGAGCCTTAAGGCAAGATTGTTAGACCTTAGAGGTATTCAGGTGGGGAATTCCTTGGTGACAGGGAGTTAGCACTCCAAATGTCGAGAACTACCACGCAATACACGTTTACCTCAACTATCACGTATATGTGTCTCAGGTTGAGTTAAGGGGATCTATGAGGACATGGTCAATTTGAATTGTCTGTTCAGTGGGATGGTGGCATAGTATCAAGCCTCTTAACCAAGTAATTCAGAGTTAAAATGGTACCACATTGTGAAGTAGAGTCTAAGCTCATGCATATCATTGGTGTATTTCAAAAGCGATAATAATTTTCATAGATGATTTGATGTTATAGTGAAACTTATTGATTTTCCTTGAGTGGTTTTGACTTTATATTGTTATGTTTTTCCTTGAAGAATGCTTTTGTAATATTATAGTTTATTTATTATTAATTGCGTATTCTTCTTATTTATATTTTACTATTCACATGATTTCAAAACTCAACTCCTTTGTTGTTTGTGTTTGACTGGCTTAGCCCTGCGTTTGCGAAATCACAGTTATTACAGGTTAATGAGTCTTGAAGTTCAAGTTTGGGAGGAACCCCCGCTCTTATAGGTGATACCAGAAATAAGGGTTGTAATTGGTATTTTACTTATTTAATTTGAAATGAATTTTTGTATGAAAACCTTAGAAGTACTAGTATGGTTTTAGAATTAAATCAAGTAATTATTCTTAAATCAAGCTTATCGAGATTGCACTATTTTAATGAAAAACTTAAGTTTAAAGTGTTCTATTTTATTTTTGTGAAACGTGATATCCTAAATTAAAAATAAAAGTTTTTATTTTATTGGATATAGATTTTTATTTATCCGCTTCAAATTTTATAGGATTATTATATAAATTATTATATATATATATATTATTTTTGGGTTTAGGGTGTCATAGTTTCTAATTTAAAATTTTGCGACACTTGATCGTTAATATTTTGATGATCAATCCAATCAAAGAATCCAAATCCACAAAGAATTGGTTACGCGTGTTTGATATATTCTATAGTCAAATAAGAAAAGATTCACGAATTAGAAAATAAACTCATTGATAGAATATGTGATGGGTCTGAAACTCGAATAAGTGGATTAATCGTTTTGCTCATCTGTTAAATCAAAAATAAAAAAATCCCCTTTTTAATTTGAACTTTCAATTCGGTTGTTATTGTTATATCAAAAGTCGTTGCAAAACAATTTGAGTTATTACCTCCATTTACATTTTATTAATTGAATTTGACCCATGTGCGACAGCAGATCAAATTTGGCGCCATTGCCGTAAAAGGGAGTTATACAGGTAACGTCGGTCAAAATTCCAAATTCCTTCGTTTAGACCATTTTTTCAATTTTTTGAATTTTCCATATTCTCCAAAAATTCCAAAAAAAATTTTGTTGCCATTTATTTGATTTTTAGAAATATTTGGTGGTATTTTTATATTTTTTGGATTTTATTTGATAGGGTTTTCGATTTTTCACTTCAATTTTAGCAATAGGGACATTGTTGGAATTTTTAGAAATTGTTATTTTGCATTGCATTGTTATGATGATGCATGACTAGGGCTAGTTCTATGAATCTTCATTCCTTTGAATCTGAAATAGATAGGACATTTCATTTATGTCGTAGACTTAATAGAGCTGCTAGTGTTAACAAGTTAGAGTCAGATAGTGAAAGTGACAACTTGGTGCAAAATATGGTTGATGCGAGTAATAGAACCTTTAGACAACTTGCTGCACCTAATGTCAATTATAATGCATTGTGTATCACATATCTTGAAGTTATTGTACCAATTGAACTTAAATCTAGTTTAATACACTTACTTCCAAAGTTTAATGGTCTTGTAGGTGAGGACCCCTACAGACACTTGAAAGAATTCCATGTTGTGTGTTCTACCATGAAGCCTCAAGGAGTCACAGAAGACCACATTAAGTTGAGAGCCTTCCCATTTTCACTCCAAGATGCTGCCAAGGACTGGTTATACCTTCAACCAGGTTCTGTTACTAGTTGAAATGATCGTAAGATATTGTTTCTAGAAAAGTTATTCCCTGCCTCATGAGCTGGTTCAATTAGAAAAGAAATATGTGGCATCAGGTAGATTGATAGGAAATCATTACATGAGTATTAGGAGAGATTTAAGAAATTATTGTCAAGTTTTCCTCATCACCAAATTTCTAAACAATTGCTTATCCAATATTTTTATGAAGGCTTGCTACCTATGGATAGAAGCGTTTTGGATGCTGCTAGTGGGGGAGCACTTGTCGATAAGACCTCAAAAGCCGCAAAGGCTTTGATTGAGAACATGTCCATTAATTCTCAACAGTTTACCACTAGAAGCAATTCAACAATGTTGACAATAGGTAAAACCCAAGCAGTGGTATATGGTATTTGCACTTCTTTAGAGCATCCTACATATTCATGTCCTACATTACAAGAAGATCCAATTGTTGATGCTCCTCAAGCATATGTAGCAAATATATAAAATCGTCAAGCCAACTATGATCTGTCATCTAACAGGTAGAATCATGGTTGGAGAAATCATCCCCACTTGAGATGGGGGAATTCATCTGCACAACAGCAACCTAGGAAACAGTAAAATATTCCTCAATATCAACAAATAACATATTTGACCATTCAAAATTTGGAAACAAAGATTGGTCAGCTAGCCACTTCAATTATTCAATTATAGACTCAGGGGTCAAACCAATTTCTACACAATCAGTAGTAAATCCAAATGTTCCAAATGTTAGTGCAATTACATTGAGGTATGGGAAAGCTGTTGAAATTCCAAAGGTACATGAAATTGCAATGAAAATAACAAGGTTGCAGAGGACACTTTGATATATGAAACTGTTGATGTTGAGCAAAATATACCTTTTCCTCAAAGGGAAGTGAAGACAAAGAAAATAGACAAGAAAGATAAGGATAAGGAGATCTTGGATACATTTAGGAAGGTGGAAGTGAACATTCCTCTGCTTGAAGCAATTAAATAGATTCCAACATATGCAAAATTTCTAAAAGATTTGTGCACACACAAGAGAAGGTTAAAAGGTAATGAAAGATTAAACATGGGGCGAACTGTGTGAGCCCTCATTCAGCCCATGCCTCAGACATGCAAAGATCCAAAAACTTTTTCCATTCCATATACTATAGGCAATACTCAATTTGAAAATGCTATGTTAGATTTAGGAGCTTCCATTAATGTTATGCCTACATCTTTTATTAACTCTCTTGCTCTTGGACCTTTATAGAGTACATGTGTTACCATTCAATTGGCGAACATGAACAATGCTCGTCCTGCTGGACTTGTCGAGGATGTACTTGTTCGAGTTAATGAATTGATATTTGCTGCAGTTTTTTTACAATCTGGACATGGAGGGAAATAATAAGTCCAACAGTGCGCCTATCATCTTAGGCATACTATTCATGAAAACTACTAGAAAAAAAAATTGATGTGCATGCTGGAACTCTATCCATGGAAATTGGTGATAGCATTGTAAAATTTAACATCTTTGATGCTATGAAACACCCCATAGAAGAGAATTTTATGTTTCAAATTGAATTGCTTGATGATTTGGTTGATGACACTTACCCCGATATTCTTGTTACCAATTTTCCTTCATTGTCTAGTTTTTATTATACTTATACTTGTGAATTCTCTACAGATACTCAATTATGCTCTGTGTGTGCTGAGATCGAAGCTGCCTTGCAGGTTGATCATTGTGCTGATTTTGATATTTCTACTAACATAATTGATTTTGTAGACTTAGCTTCGGCCATTGGTGTTGTACCTTCCATTGAACAACCACTGACTATAGAAGGAATTAGCAAGTTACCTGTGATTATTTCAGCCAAACTTGAAGATGAACATGAAGAAAAGGTGTTGTTGATTTTGAGAAAATACAAAAAGGCAATCGGATGGACCTTGGCTGATATTCTTGGTATTGTCCCATCCATGTGTAGCCATAACTTACTACTGAAGGATGGTGTAAGATCAACCACGTAGCCCCAAAGGCGACTTAACCCATTAATTTTGGATGTTGTAAAAAAAATAAGTGACCAAGCTCTTACAAGCAAGCATTATATACCCCATCTCTGATAGTCAATGGGTGAGTCTGGTGCAGGTAGTCCCTAAGAAAATTGGACTCATAGTGGTTAAAAATGAAAATAATGAACTTATCCTCACACGAGTGTTGAACAACTGGAAGGTATGCATCGATTATAGGAGACTAAACCAGACAAATAGAAAGGATTATTTTCCTTTACCATTCATTGACCAGATGCTTGAACGGTTGGCTGGTAAGTTACATTATTATTTTCTTGATGGTTTTTCTGGTTATTTTCAGATCCATATTGAACTAGAGGACCAAGAAAAGACAATGTTCACTTTCCCTTTCAGCATATTTGCCTATAGGAGGACGCCCTTTGACCTATGCAATGCTCCTAGCACTTTCCAACGTTGCATGATTAGTATTTTCTTTGACTTGATAAAAAATTGTATTGAAGTTTTCATGGCTGATTTTACTGTGTATGGTTCCTCATTTGATGCATGCTTGAAAATTTTTGATAGAGTTTTGCATAGATGTATTGAAACAAACCTTGTGCTAAATTATAAAAAATGTCATTTTATGGTTGAACAAGGGATAATTTTGGGACATGTGATATCTAAAAATGGGATAAAAGTGGATCATGCCAAGATTGATGTGATTTCTAATTTGCCTTACCCAACTTGCATCTGCGAGATTCGTTCTTTTCTTGGCCATGCAGGTTTTTACAAGGGTTTTATCAATGATTTCAACAGGATAGCTCTTCCGCTGTCAAATTTGCTACAAAAAGATGTCAATTTCACATTTGATGACAAATGCTAGAAGGAGTTTGATTTCTTAAAGGCAACACTTACCTCTACTCCCATAATTCAGCAACCCAATTAGACCCTCCCTTTTGAAATAATGTGTGATACATCTAACTATGCAATGGGAGCAGTCCTTGCACAAAGGGTTGGTAAGGCTGCTCATGTTATTTATTATATTTCTAGGACTTTAGATTCTGCACAACCTAATTATACTACCACTAAAAATGAACTATTAGCTATTGTTTTTGCACTTGATATGTTTAGATCATATTTTCTAGGTTCATAGGTAGTTGTTTTTTACTGACCATGAAACTTTTAAGTTCATGCTAATGAAATCCGAAGCAAAACCGAGATTGATCCGATAGATGTTGTTACTCTAAGAATTTGTTTTAGAGATTAAAGATAAGACTGGAGCTGAAAATTTGGTGGCAGATCATTTGAGTAGAATAGAAATGGATGATGACCCCATCCCTATTCAAGATGACTTCCCTGGTGAGCAACTACTATTGTTGTATGAGCTAACTCCTTGGTTTGCTGATTTAGTTAATTATCTAGTTGCTAGAGTCTTTCCTGCAGATGCATCCAGAACACAAATACACAAACTTAAAAGTGAGGAAAAATGGTTGTGTTGTGAGCAAAGAGAGTGTGAAATAGTTTTATATAAAATTTAGGGTGTTACAATTCTCCCCTTGTTAAAGAATTTCTTCCTTGAAGTATACGGTGACTGAAATAATATCTAACTTACCACCCTCAAGAGTCAAACTTAGTCTATAAACATATTTAAGACATTCAATCTCCAATTAAGCACATCATGTAAAATTCAACTGACATAGCATGATAAACTAACATGACAAAATAAATCAATTAACACATTTAATATTTATCATTCAATTATGAAATAAAATACTTATCATATTTACCATTAAATTATAAAATAAAATACCATAGAGTTACTCACTATAATTTACATATAAAACATAACATATAGATTCAATACTAAGGTAGTTCATTTAGTTTGGTTATATGAAACACATTTTGTAAGACCCTAAATTTTAAATCCTAAATTATACAATTTTAGGGATATTTTGTGTAGAATTTCTTAGGCTTTTAGCCCAATTTTTGGTATTTAGTGAATTAAATGCCAAAAATATATTTTTGGAAATTGGATTAAAATTATTTGTCGGAAAATAATTTATTTACATTACGAAGAATTTAATACCGGACAGTTTAGTTAAAAATATCACTCGTTGCTGAAAATTTATCTTTCAATTAAGTTGCGACGAGAGTAGATATTTTTATCAAAAGGGTTTGAGAAGTGATGATTTTCATAAATATCTAGATATTTAGGTATTTATTGGTTTAGGTTTAATTATTATATATATATATATATATTATATATATATTAGATATTATTAATAGTAATATATATGTATATATGTATTAGAAAGGAATGAAACGAACAGAGAAAGAAAACAGAAGTGTTTCCCTCCCTGCCTCGCGAGTTCGCCCTTTTCTTCCTTCTTGCTTCTCCTTCCTTTTTCTTCCTTTTGCTTCAAGAAAAGAAACCCAAGGTTTGATGGGTGAGATGACAAGGATTTCCAACTTCTTTCTTCTTCCCGGATTCGAAAACGGAGTTAGGGATTTCAAATCCGTCAAACACAAACCTCCCCGTTTCATCTAGATCTAAGCTTTATTTCGCGAAGAGATAGAAGTGAAAGTTGCTCACTACCATGCTATAGTGCTAGGGAACCAACTTTGGAAGCGGCGTTGGGAACGGAAGATTTTACCGGATTTACCCGCGGCACCGTAATCGCACGTTAAAGCTAACGTGAAGGTAAGGGCTCCTTCCAAACTTTTATTTTGCATTTAGGGACTTACTTGTGGTTGTGTGGAAGAGAATTTGGTTAGGGTTAAAGTAATGTTTTGTGGAGAATGAATTTTAAACCCATTTATGTATGGTTTCGAGTATATGAAACTTGTTGGGTTCGAGTGATGGATTGTGTCAATTTGTGTCGTCGTATTCGGCGTGTTCATATTTGATAATCATAGAATTTGAGATGTGTTTGGTGTGGAAAAGTGGTTGGATGTGTTCTGGTGTGAATTACGAATTGATGTGTTTTTTATGTGGATTGATAATATGTTTGAGTTTGTTTTGTGTGGAATTTGAAAACCATTAAGTTAAATGAGTATTAAGAATGGGGAATCTCTTAATGTCTTGTTTACTTAATGTGTGTTTGTGAAAATCGTTTTAAGTTAAATGAGTATTAAGAATGGGGAATCTCTTAATATCTCTGTTTACTAATGTTTTGGAAAATCGTTTAAGTCAAACGAGAATTAAGAATGGGGAATCTCTTAATTTCTTGTTTACTTAATGTTTGTTTTGAAAATCGTTTAAGTTAACCGGGCGATAAGAATGGGGAATCTCTTAATGTTTTGGTTACTTAATGTTGTTTTGAAAATCGTTTAAGTTAAAAGAATATTAAGAATGGGGAATCTCTTAATATGTTTGTTTGCTTAATGTTTGGCGTGAAAATCGTTTAAGTTAAATGAGTATTGAAAATGGGGAGTCTTTTAATATCTGCATTTACTTAACAATTGTTGTGGATGGAGTCAATATATGCTCATGCATTTTCATGCTTTTTGTAAATCGTGCAGACCCGTAATAGGTGGCACCCTGATAAATAGTACTTTGGCCTGTGATAGGCGGTACATTTATGATTTACGTTTTTGTAAATTGTGCAGACCCGTGATAGGTGGCACCTTGGTAAATAGTACTTTGGCCTGAGATAGGCGGTACTTTTACAATTTACGGTTTTTTGTAAATTGTGCAGACCCGTGATAGGTGGCACCTTGGTAAAGAGTACTTTGGCCTGTGATAGGCGGTACATTTACAATTTACGTTCTTTTTAGTAAACCGTGCATACCCGTGATAGGTGGCACCTTGGTAAACGATACGGGCCCGTGATAGGCATTACGTTTATGGTTTACGCTTTTTAGTAAATCGTGCAGACCCGTGATATGTGGCACCTCGATAATTGTTACTTTGGCCTGCGATAGGCGGTACAATTATGATTTACGGCCCTTTGAGGAGGGTTATGGTTTGGAATTCCGAGTCCATGCATTTTGGCATATACGCGTTGCATTAGGGTGCTTAGCACATGAGTCGTGGTTGATTCAAATTATGATTGTGTTGATTTTGCTAAGTGTTATGGTTTGAAATTATGTGTAAGTGTGTTTTTGATTCAAGTTTATGATTGTGTTGAAATTGCTAAGTGTTATGTGTTGATATTATGCGTAAGAGTGATTTATTGTAAACTATTTCGAAACTCAAGTTGTCGTGGTGATTGTGTTGAAAATGCTAAGTGTTATGTTTTGGAATTGCGTGTAAGTGTGGTTGATTGCAAAACCTTTTCGAAACTCAAATTGTCGTGGTGATTTTGTTATAATTTCCAAGTGTGGATGTTTTGGAATTGTTTGTACATTTGATTGATTGCAAAACCATTTCAAAACTCAAGATGTCGTAGTGTTTGCGCTATAATTGTTAAGTTTGATTGTTTGGATTTGTGTGTAAGTGTTAATTGGTTTCGATACCCTTTAAAAAGCTGAAAATGCTGAATTTTGCTGTTTTTCTGCTTCTGTCTGTTGTGTATTCGAATACAAAAAGCTTTATTCAAATACAGACATCTTGTTTTTGCCACTGACTTACTATGTAGTCGAATACAGACTGCTGTAGTCGAATACAGACATGCTGTTTTGCTACTGACTTGCTGTGTAGTCGAATAGAGACTGTTGTATTCGAATACAGACATGTTGTTTTTGCTGTTGAATGCTGAAACAGCCTTGTATTCGAATACAGAGATGTTGTATTCGAATACAACAATGCTGTTTTGTTAAAAACTTCAATTTTCAACTTTGTTTATGCATGTTAAGCATATGGAAACCCTTTTAAGGTGCATGCTAAGTGGAAAGGTTATTTGTGCATTTAAAAACTTAAATGTTATGTGTTAACTGTTAATTTCGGTTGGTGACCCTTTACAACTATTGTCGAAATCTGGGCTTTGCCCTCAGATGAGAGACAGGACGATCCTACCGGTTCATACCTGTGGATGGGGATGTAGATGGGAATTCTTGACTGGAGTTATGTTAGGAGGATCTTATGGGGCGCGTGGAGATCACTCAGGGTGTTTAGAGGTTTTGTAGAATGATCAGATTAGGTTGACATAGAGGGAACAGACGTCTTTCTTTTGTATTGTGTTTATTTTAAACTGGAAGACTGTACCACTTTTTGATATGTGTTGACTGTTAATTTCGGTTGGTGACCCTTTACAACTAATGTGGAAATCTGGGCTTTGCCCTCAGATGAGAGACAGGACGATCCTACCGGTTCATACCCTGTGGATGGGGATGTAGATGGGAATTCTTGACTGGAGCTATGTTAGGAGGATCTTACGAGCCGCGTGGAGATCACTCAGGGTGTTTAGAGGTTTTGTAGAATGATCAGATTAGGTTGACATAGAGGGAATAGACGTCTTTCTTTTGTATTGTGTTTATTTTAAACTGGAAGACTGTACCACTTTTTGATATGTAAATATTTCGTATTCATATTTGGAGAAACTTTTCCGCTGCTTGTAAATTATAATGACTTAATTATTTATCCAAAGGTGTTACCTTATTTATTTCTTTGTTTTATTTTAATTTGTTTTGAAAAAAAAAATACACCCTCGCTTTGAAAATCGGGGTGTTACACATTTCAAGTACGTTGTCAATTTCTACTATTTCTTTCAAACCCTATATTACTAGTTTTACTCCTTAAAATAAAGTCTAAATCATATCAAGAAACATTTAACAAATTTAACTTAGGTCTGACAAAGAGAGTAGCTTTTTAAAATATGAAACACATCTAACAACTTAATAACACTATAATAGAAATACAATCAATTACTCTATAAAAACATATTATATATATAATCAAGGGAAAAAAATGTAATGATAGAGATACTATTTCCCAATAACATATATTTAATAATTAAATTCATTCAATTGATATAAGCAATGAACATGTTTTTTTTTTAATTATTTAAAAATAAAATTAAAAGGTACTTCTAACAAAATAATGAGTTATCGTTGTCTCTTTTATTGATGATGAGTCATCGGGGTAGCTAGTCCCTCCTACTCATGTAGCCAACTACTTAAGGAACTTTAACTATAGTGATTCAAATTCAAATATGGATAATTAAAAGTATCTTTAACGTGGTTCAAGAGTGCGATGGCGGCGCCACAGCTCCTACTCCTTACTTCAAGTTAAAAACTCACTTAATTACACATTCACAATAATTTATTTGTAATTCACAACTAGCTACAACAACAAAAGAAATGACACTAACATCAATATATAATCAATAATTCGATTGAAGAAATATAGAACTATTCCACTTTTAAATGCTCTCGACTACTCTAACTCTATACACTAATTCCCAAAAATTAGAACACTTGAAACAAAAACAATTTCATATTTACATAATCATATACATGCATATAACTAATTCATCAATTGACGCCATGATGTAGAATATTCTCATACCAATCCAATATTTACAAATTGATCACAAATAAATTATTAATTAACTTTTCTTTTAATCAATCTTTATCATTTAACAAAGATTGAAACAATGATTTTTCAATTAGTAGGTAGACTATGCAACTATTTTTACTTCAAGTTAATATAACAATAATAAAATTAAATAAATCTCGTAGTACATAAATTATTTTAGTGGTTAATCAATACTCTAAAATTTGATTGCAAACACTTAAATTATTTTAAAAGGATCACCAATATTTTAATACCATCAAATAATTTTTCTTCATAATTTCAAATTTTTCCTTGGATTACTTCATAATAAATCTTACGATTTTTTTTCTAAATACTTTTAAAAATTAATAAGATTATTAAAATTTCACCAATATCTTTCCCACCAAAATACCTCTCAAGATAATTTTTTTTCCTTCTCTTACTCAATTAGTATACATTTTATCATGTGACCTTTTTTTATACTATTATAAATCATTACTGAGTTCTTAAAATATAAGACTCTAATATCAAGTTAAACTGAATAAGTTAATATTATTTAAATAAATAACTTCAAACAAATATCCTAACACCCTCACGATTCAATATTCACAGCCCCTCTAAACCAACTTAACCGCAACACTTTATGATTTTCTTAAAAATAAGTGCAAAGGCCTCAATAGATTAAGATTTTAGCTCATTTTGGTATTTTCAATGTTAATTCTAGTCCATGTTGGTTCTTAGTCATTGTAGATCATTTATTAAGTGCACTAGTTTCAATGGATTAGGATTTTAAATCTTTTTGGTCTATAATAGGTTTATTGTACTACATTTTGATTCTTAGGCAATGTACTTCATCCAATAAGTACATAAGTCTCGGTTGATTAAGCTTTTAGATCATTTTTGTCTAATATTGTTTTTGCTAATCATTTTTGTTCTTTCTTATTGTAGTTCGTCCAATAAGTGCATAAGTCTCAATCGATTAAGAGTTTTGGTCAATTTGGGTCTTTAATAGGTTTACCCTAATTCATTTTGATTCTTATTCAACGTAGCTCTTTCAATAGGTCATAAATGGATTAGGATTTTAGGTCATAAATAGGTTTATTGCAATCCATTTTCATTTATTAGGCAATGAAGTTCATCCAATTAGTGCATAAGTCTAAAAGGATTAAGATTTTAGGTCATTTAGGTATTTAATAAGTTTATTCTAACCGATTTTAATTATAAGGCAATTTAATTTATCCAATAAGTGTGTGGTTCTCAATGGATTAAGAGTTTACATCATTTTTGTGACACCCTAAACCCAAATTGAAATAAAAAGTGAAATGCACTAGTTTTGAAAGAGATTCACAGCGGTAATAGGGTATAAATTTTTGTTTTTCTTTTAAACTATAAGGTTCAAGATGTCACATTCAATCTTACACAAAATGCTTGCATAAAAATTTTCAATAAAAAAAATCCTTTAATATTAACTATAGTTGAGGTTTATTAAATAAATATTTCCCTTATAGAACATGTTCTAAACTCAGAGAAAATTAATTTCTACCTTCAAATAAAAGATAAAAATAACACAATTGATCGATCATATTTACAAAAACCGAAATTAGTTCAAAACTCAACAAAATAAAAAAATTACTCCCACCTAGTATCACCTATTCAGAGCGTGGATCACCAATCGATAACCTGAAATAGCTGCGCTCTCGCAAGCGCCACACACAAGCAACGAGGGGTGACTTTCGAAATTATGTAATAGTATACGATAAACGAGGAGAACACGCAAGTAATCAAAACAACACAAATAAAGAGAAACATTCAAGAACATTATATCAAAGGTTAATCTAATTCAATCACAATCAAACAGTCACAAGGATGAAATGCTATGCATGTCCTATACTCTATACTTCTTCATCATTTGGTACCATTCTACTCTGAAGTACTTGGTTAGGAGACCTGATACTATGCCACTACAAGAGTGGACGGACAATTCATGAATGGCCAAGTCCTCATAGATCCCCTCAACTCAACCCGAGACACATATACGCGACAGTCGGGGTACTCTTGTGTTGCACGGTAGTTCCCCGCTTTAGGGGATAACCCACTAATCCACTTAGGAGTTCCCCACTAGATGTACCCCCAAGGTCTATTAGTCTTACCTTACAGTTCGACTGTAGCCCTCCACGATCAGGCTCATTCAGTTGTACTTCCCCGAATCAATAGGTTTGTCAAACCCTCCCTATATGATGACAAAATAATCTTATCTCCAAAATCTATAACACATATCTCAGACTTACTCGATCATCACAATTCAATGATCATCACAATTCAATATGTTTTAGTTTAACTTCACAATATTCATCATTATATATATAGTTATATCAGTCAATCACATAAAATCCCAATATTTGATTTACACTACTCACAATACACAGTCCAGTCTCATCCATCACATAATAAGGAATCAATTAGGTGCATTTTCAAGTAATATCAGAATTTCAATCAAGTAGACAAGAACACTCAAATATATATCATTCATACAATAACAATTACTATATGTTTCATAAAATCAAATAACACACAATCTTAATATAAATTAATTCACACAATTCTATAGGTTTCTAAATTATATTTTAGTCCTCACTATTACCATTTGTATATTATTAATTAATTATTATTACTCAATAGGGCTCAACCGTACGTAGTAAGCCTCGAATGAACATATGGGAATTTCAGTATTCCCGTTCAACTCGTGTTACTTTATACTCATAAAACCGAACCTTATCTCACCCCTTACCTCGACTGAAGATTTCGTCCAATGAATCTGATCTACTAACGAATCGTTTCTTTATCAGTTGTCGTCTCTTAATAGTCCGCGAGGGAATTATAACCACACAACCACCAAATACAAATAAATTACTTACTATGAATAAATGAATAAATAAATAAACAAAAAAATAAATAATAAATAAACAAATAATTAAATGAATAAATAAAATAAATAATAAATAAATGAATAAGTAAATGAATAAATAATAAAATAATAAATAAAATAAATAAATAAGTAAATGAATAAAGAAATAATAAAGAAATAAGTAAATAAATAAATAAATAAATAAGTAAATACGTTAATAAGTAAATAAATAAATGAATAAATAAGTAATAAAATAAATAATTAAATAAGTAACTGAATAAAAAAATAAATAATA
>JBBPBS010000417.1:4833242-4862942 GCA_037974835.1 Cicer judaicum
TAATAAAATAATTAATAAATAATAAATAATAAATAAATAAATAATAAAATAAAATAAAATAAATAAATAATAAAATAATAAATAAATGAATAAATAAATAAATAAGTAAGTAATAAAATAAGTTATAAATAAATAATTAATAAAACAAATAATAAAATAAATAAGGCAGAGTGGATAGAGAACTGCTACTAATACGTATATACACATTGCAATTTTTTTGGCATTTTGTGTGAATGTACCATTTATTTGGCTTCTATATAAATAACAGATAATACATGCTATTCAAATTGGCTTCTATATAAATAATAGATAATGTATGCTATTCAAATTTCAAGAGAGAAGTAATCAACTTTAGACTAAATCAGCATACATTTTTTTTTTTTAAATTCAAACACCACAGAACTATAAATCATTTACAAAGGATATCAACCATTTACAATCAGCATATATTTTTTTTTGTTTACATTATATGATATCAACTATTTACAAAGGATGTATGAGACTATGATGTAATTAAGAAGTTAAAGCAATGCACCTAAATTGTTGTTTGCTATCACTACTAAATTTCTAAAAACATTGCTTCAAGAATATAATTAGAAGAAAATTGTTATTATAATTAAAAGGGAATATTCATATTGGCACTATAAAAAATCTGCCTATCATTACTACATGTTTCGATCAATATACAGAGAGGAATAATACCTTATGGTTATGGTGATGATGCTAGGCGGCTTGTGTTCAACGTGAAGAGAGGAAGAATGCTTTATGCTTTTAGTGATGATGCAAGATGGCTTTTGATCAAGGTATAGAGTGGAAGAATCATTTTATGACTTTTGTGATGATGCAAGGCGGCTACTAATCATTCCTAATGCGGCTTCGTTAACCTCTGTTCCTCTCTCTCTCTATATATATATATACCTAGTTTCAGCCTAGGTTATTACTACTATGATAATAATTATAATTATAATTATAATTATTATAATTATTATTATTATTATCCTATTATATTATAACTAAAGGTAACAACTAATGTAACAACATAAATTCACTCCTTATATTATTATATATATATATATATATTGATTTTAATTTATTTATTTTTTTGTAAGTCAATTATAGTTAATATTAATAATTTAAATAAATTATTAGGATAAAAAAATACATAGAAAATTATCACACCACATAGAATACACATATAATATAATTTATTATAATTTACTATTATTTATTACTTAAATATTTAGGGTGTTATATATATCACGAATTCAGAATTAATTTAGATCCATTAATTTCGTTTATGGTGAATTCAATTTATTACTTAGACTATTAATATAAATTATTAGGCTGTTATATGGAGTATTAAATTTAATGACGGCATCATCATCATTATTGTATTTAATAAATAATTAATATAGTTATTTTATATATATATATATATACTTACATAAAAAGAAATTTAAATAATAAAGGTCTAGGTAACAACAACAATACTAAAATATGAGGCTTAATATGATAGCAATCCGTATATATTATTATTATTTTAAATAAAATAAATAGGTCTAATATCAATTATCAATGATTTTAATTTACATAACTACAAAGACAACAAAATACACGTAAAAAGATTATTACATCACAAGAAACACATGTATAAAAATATCACTACTTTATAATAATAATAATAATAATAATAATAATAATAATATATTAAGGTATAACAATAAATTAGGGTGTTACAATTTTGGTCTTTTTTAGGTTTGTTCAAATCCATTTTAATTCTTAGGCAATTTGATTCATCCAATAAGTCTTTAAGTCTCATTAGATTTAGATTTTAGGTCATCTTTGTATATAAATTTTTTATTATAATCCATTTTAGTTTTATGCATTGTAATTCATCCAATAAACTCTTAAGTCTCAATGGGTTAAGAATTTAGGTAATTTTGTTCTATAATTGGTTTATTCTAATCCATTTTGATTTTTAGGCAATGTGGTTTTTCCAATATGAGCATTATGGACAAAGATTTGAGGTCATTTTTGTCATTAATTGTTTATTTTAATCCATTTTGATTCTTAGGCAATGTAGTTCTTGCAATAAGTTGTTAAGTATCAATGGGTTACTAATTTAGCTAATTTTGTTCTTTAATAGGTTTATTCTAATCCATTTTGATTTTTAGGCAATTTAGTTTGTAACATCCCAATTTTTTTTTTTACTTAAATTCCCATGCAATTAAAATATATAACTACCAATGTAAATTCAAACAAATAATCAATTATTAATTAAAAATCCACCAGTAGCTCAATCAAATAACTTAATACTCAAATTGTAAGCTACTTAATACTCAAATTGTAAGGTTCAGAAATGTTGTACCAAACTAATAATTGGTATAGACTAGAGTTCGACATAAATAAATTTTCTAAAGCTAAGCTCTACTACCTCTAGAATTAAAAGAGATGCTCTATCTATTCTTTTGAAAACTCCCCCGAATGTGCAAGTAAATTGGAAATGTCATATGTCCAAAAGTAAGGGTCATCTCCAAAGTAGTTGTCAATAAATAAATAACAATAAAAATATAACAGTTCAATATGTGCATAATTAATAATATTATTTCACCCGAACAACCAGGAGGTACAATGCATCAATTATCTTTATAAAACACTAACCACACCTCAATCAAGATGCATACCCAAAAAGACCTTATTACTTAATCTATATGCCAATCTAATGATTCTGGAATATCATCTCCCCTGCAAGGGCTTCGTGGGTCCTTCCAAGCAACATGACTAACTCAAAACCCCCGCAAGGATCTACCGGCTCCAACAAATTATGGACGCACCGCACGACTATGAATGAATGTAGACATTTTAGTAATAAATAATTAATTTAATGTGAGGCTAACTTAATAACGACAACATATTTGCACCTTCATAATTAACCGCAATAACACGTTGAGTACAACCATTATAACAAGGTATCATTGAACATGTGAAGCACAACTATTATAACAACATATCACATAACAATTTTTTTCCACACTTCGAACATGTTCAACACAACCATTATAACAACGTATCACACCACATTTATTTTCCACAATTTGAGCATGTTCAACACAACAATTAAAACAACATATCATACCACATTTATTTTCCACAATGTGATGAAAATAATTTCCGCAAAATATATAATTAAAATCGCACATTCCATGATAAACACAATCATACAGAGATATAACTAGAGTGATTCCCTTACCGATATGAGTGTCGTCTATTGAAAATATCACAATATAATTAAGTTAGAAACTAGTAACTATCACCAACAAATTTCTAGAATAATTATCTCTACTACTAATAAGGTAAAATATAAAAATAAAATAAAATACCTGTATGTTACATTCTACCTACCTTAAATAGTTTCGCCTTTGAAACTAGCTTTAACGTCCTAAATTTTTTATCCAAGTTATTTCTTAAAAATACTTATTCCTTAGAAAAATTATGATAATTTTTTATTATTATTTAAGTAAGAATACTTAAACTATTGTTCATTTAAATAATTAGGAAACACTAAACTCCAAAATAATATGCATAATAATTTATATCATATATTTACTAGAATTCATAGCGAATAAATAAAAACTCCTTCAAAAGAAAAGAAACTTTTATGAGTTATTAGAATATCACGTTTCTCGAAATACAAATTGAATACTTTAGTCTTTTTCTTCCTATAGAAAAGTGCAATCTCAATAAACTTAATTTAACTATAACTTCTTAATTTAACTCCAAACACTTAGTAATACTTGTATAGTTTCATTAATTAAATAAGTAAAATACAACTTATAACTCCCATTCTCAATACAACCAAACATGAACTTCAAGACTCTATGAGGATGTGGCCAATTTGAATTGTCTAGCCACTATGACACCCTAAATCCCAAATAAAAAAAATTTAATTTTTCATATTTTTAAAACTATGAACTTCTTTAAATAACTAATTATACCAACTTCCAAACATATTTATTTATTATTAAGGTAAAGAGTATCACATAATCATAAACACGTCAAATAAATCCAAAGGTTCCATCAAACTTAACAACTTGAAATCACAATATCATACAACAAAATCCTTTTTGAAGTAAACATACTTATGTTTAATATTAAGTGCAAATGTAGTCCCAACCCGATGTCACTATCAGAGCGGGAATTCCCAAAATAAAAATAAATGCTCAAAATAACATCAACACAATGCATATAATAAGAGTCTTCAAGATATGATGGCTTTTGCTTCTCCGATGGTACTGATCATCACCTGCAACTTACAACTTGTCTGCGTCCATCGCAAACGCCAAACACAAACAACGAGGGGTGAGTATCAAAATTATGTAACATTATAAGATAAACGAGGAGAACGTGCAATTAGTCAAATCATCACAAACAAGAGAAACACCCAAGATCATAATATCAAAGGGTAATCTAAATCAATCACAATATAGCAGTCACAAAGATGAAATGTTATGCATGTCCTATACTCTATACTTCTTCATCATTTGGTACCATTCTACTCTGAAGTACTTGATTAGGAGGCCTGATACTATACCACTACAAGAGTGGACAGACAATTCATGAATGGCCAAGTCCTCATAGATCCCCTCAACTCAACCCGAGACACATATACGCGACGGCCGGGGTCATCTTGTGTTGCACGGTAGCTCCCGGCCTTAGGGAATAACCCACTAATCCACTAAGGAATTCCCCACTAGAGGTACCCCCAAGGTCTATCAATCTTACCTTACAGTTCAACAGTAGCCCTCCATGATTAGGCTCATTCAGTTGTACTTCCCTGAATCACTATGTGTGTCAAACCCTCTCTATATGGTGACAAAATAATCCTAACTCCAAAATCCACAACACATATCTCAGTTTGACTTCACAATATTCACAATATTTCAGTTTGACTTCACAATATTCATCATTATATATCTATAACAGTCAAATAAAATCACAATATTTGAAACACGGGCTTGTCATATAGACGATCCGCCGACACTCCATTCTCATTATTATTATTATTATTATTATTATTATTATAGTTATTATTATTATTATTATTATTTGCTCGCCCTTTTTAACGCTAATGTTAATAGACTAGTGTAATAATACATATGTTTATTTCTTATTTATTTATTTATTTTTATTCGCACAAAATCAATTTAAATAGTTATATTTAATATTAATAATTCAAATAAATCATTAGGATAAAAAAAACGTAGTAAATTATCACATTACCACAAATACACATATAATATTTGATTTGTGTTATTAAAGTGTCCCTTTTGATTTTTGATAAACGTGATATACTAAATTAAAAATAATTTTTTTTTTATTTTCTTGGAAATAGATTTTTATTTATTTGCTACAAATTTTATAGAAATATGATATAAATTACTATATATATTATTTTGGGATTTAGGGTGTCACACAATAAAATTATAAAATAAATAAATATAACATTAACACTTAATATTAATTACTAATTTAAAATAAATATAATATCACAATTCCATAACGAGTATATAAAAATCAAGAAAATCAAATATAATATTACTACAATCTCAAGATAATTATTTATAAAATAAATAACTAAAAATAGAAATTAATTATAAATAATTGGAATATAAATACGTGTAAACTTAACATCAATCAAATACATCATAAAATATCACGTTAATTGTAATCAATTTTAATTCTATTGCAATGTAGTTCGTCCTCTAAGTGCATAGGTCTCAATCGATAAAGATTTTAGTCTAATCCGTTTCGATTCTTAGGCAATATAGTTCATCAATTTAGTGCATATGTTTTAATCCATTAAGATTTAAGGTAATTTTGGTCTATCGTAGATTTATTTTAGGTCTCAACGGAATAAGATTTTAAGTCATTTTGGTGTTTTCATTGGTTTTTCTAGTTCATTTGGGTTCTTAGTCATGTAGTTCGTGTACTAAGCGTACTAGTGTCATAGGAGTAGGAATTTACTTCTTTTTCATCTATAATGGGATTATTGTAATGTTTTGATTCTTTGACAATATAGTTCGTCCAATAAGTGTATAAGTCTCAATGGAGTAAGATTTTAGGTCATTTTTATCTATAATAGGATTATTTTAATCTATTTCGGTTCTTCAACAATGTAGTTCGTCAAATAAGTGGATAAGTCTAAAAGGGTTAAAAATTAAGGTCATTTTGTTCATTAAAAGATTTATTCTAGTCCCTTTTGATTCTTAGGTAATGTAGATTGTCGAATTAGTGCATAAGTCTTAATGGATTAAGAATTTAGGTCAAAAATTGGTACTTTATAGGTTCATTCCAATCCATTTTCATTCCTGGGAAATGTAGTTTGTTCAATATCTTCATAGGTCTCAATGGATTGATATTTTAAGTAATCTATGTCTTTTCAATGTAAATTTTAGATCATTTTAATTCTTAGTCAATGTAGTCTATCTATTAAGTGCACTAGTTTCAATTGATTAAGATTTTATTTCTTTTTGGCCTATAATAGGTTTATTGGAATCCATTTTTATATTTGGCAATATAATTTATTCAATAAGTGCATAAGTCTCAATGGATTAGGAATTTAAGATTTTTTGTGTGTTTTATTTTAACCCACTTTGGTTCTTAAGTGGTGTAGATTGTCCAATAAATGCATAAATCTCAATGAGTTAAGAATTTAGGCCATTTTGGTCTTTAAAAATGTTTATTCTCATCCCTTTTGATTCTTAGGTAATTTAGTTAGTCTAATTAGAGCGTAAGTCTTGATGAATTTTGACCTTTAATATGTTTATTACCATCTATTTTGATTTTGTTATAGGTTTATTTCTAAAATTAATTAAATTAAACGTAGTAATTCAAAATTAGTTTTTTCCTAAATTTACTATTCTATATGGAGTAAACATATAATATTCTATTTTATAAAACCTTGACTCATTTTGAGTTTACTTAGTTGAATATACTCGTAAATGAAAAACTCTCAATAGGTTAAGAATTTAGGTCATTTTGTTATTTAAAAGTTTATTCTCATCCCTTTATTCTTAGATAATATAGTTTGTCTAATTAGTGTAT
This sequence comes from Cicer judaicum, assembly GCA_037974835.1. Taxonomy (NCBI): domain Eukaryota; kingdom Viridiplantae; phylum Streptophyta; class Magnoliopsida; order Fabales; family Fabaceae; genus Cicer; species Cicer judaicum. The sequence continues at coordinate 4,840,347 of JBBPBS010000417.1, forward strand.
AAGGCTCGATGATTAATAATTTAGGTGAATTTTGATATGTAATATGTTTATTCCCATCTATTTTGATTCTATAATAGGTTTATTTCTAAAATTAATTAAATTAAATGCAATAAATTAAAATTAGTTTTTCTCTATATTTACTATTCTATATTGAGTAAAAATACAATATTCTATTTAATAAAATGTTGACTCTTTTTGAAATTACGTGGTTTAATATACTCATTCAATACATTGTTTTATAATTATATTTACCATTAATTGAAAACTTTATTTAGTCAATAATTTGTTTGACTAAATATTTTGTTAAAACTTTATCTATTAAAAAATCATAAATATTTATAATATTTTAAATGTATTCAAATATCTAAAATATTATATAGATTAAATTTTACGAATGTTAAAATTATACTTTTATAATGTTTAATAATATAGGTTTTACACTTAAAAAACTTTAAAATTCCGTTAGCGTTAAAAATATATTTATTATTTTTATACAATATAAAATATTTAATATTTTAGTTCTCAGGCAATGTGGATGATCCAATAAGTTCAATTTGTGCATAAGTATCATTTCATTCTCAATATAAATATGAGAACAATTATAAATAATATAACTTTATTTTATTTCAGACTTCAAATTTTTCACTTTGTTTTGTAACAAAAAAATAGTCATCAAAGAAGATTTTGGAATATACAATTCAAACACTAAACATATATTTGATTTTAATCCATTAATTAAATAAAATAAAAATAATTATAATATACTAATAACAATTTACTATAAATGTCATGCACAACACAAATATTTTTCCAAAAAGAATTTGTAAAAATTAGATTCTTTTTTTTAATATTATCGACGTAAAAATGAAATTAACTGCAATAGACTAGAAAAGTTTTCACTTTTCAGATTAAAAAGGACAAACAATACAAGTTCAAATTAATTAAAATTTTAAATACATTAGACAAGTTCTTACTCGTAAGAATTTCAGTATCGTACTGACATCAGACAAGTTCTTTATATATTTCACTTTAGTTTAGACATATAACACACAAAGAAGAAAGTTGTGCATTCATATTTTATCAGTCTTCATTTTCCACTGCTTTTAATTTTCTAAACATATTCAAAATTTATATAAGTACATAAATTATTTTTTGAGTCACATAGAGAAATACTCTCAACCTTAATTAGATGCATATGATCACACACGGGTATTGTACTAGTTCAATATGATTAATTAATAAACTCATCATAACTTTTTTTTTTATGCCTAGCCAAAACTACAATTAATTAAATTAAATGCAGTAAATCTATAATAGTTTTTCCCTAAATTGAATATTCTATATTCAGTACAACTATAATATTCTACTTAATAAAATGTTGACTGTTTTTGAATTTACTTGGTTGAATATCCTCATTCAATACTTTGCTTTCAATTTATTTTTACCATATAGATACTTAGGCAGTGAAGTTCGCCCAATAAGTGCTTAAGTCTCAAAGAAATAGGAATTTAGGTCCTTTAGTTCTATAATAGGTTTTTTCTAATGCATTTTAATTCTTATGCAATGTAGTTCAAACATAAAGTTATTCTAATCCATTTTGATTCTTTGGCAATGTAGTTCATGCAATAAGTGTAGATGTCTTAATTGATTAAGATTTTAGGTCATTTTTCTCTTTATTAAATTAAATGCAGTAAATCTATAATAGTTTTTCCCTAAATTGAATATTCTATATTCAGTACAACTAGAATATTCTACTTAATAAAATGTTGACTGTTTTTGAATTTACTTGGTTGAATATCCTCATTCAATACTTTGCTTTAAATTTATTTTTACCATATGGATACTTAGGCAGTGAAGTTCGCCCAATAAGTGCTTAAGTCTCAAAGAAATAGGAATTTAGGTCCTTTAGTTCTATAATAGGTTTTTTCTAATGCATTTTAATTCTTATGCAATGTAGTTCAAACATAAAGTTATTCTAATCCATTTTGATTCTTTGGCAATGTAGTTCATGCAATAAGTGTAGATGTCTTAATTGATTAAGATTTTAGGTCATTTTTCTCTTTATTAAGTTTATACTAATCCATTTTAATTCTTAGGCAGTGTAGTTCGTCCAATAAGTGCATAAGTCCCATCGGATTATGAATTTATGTCATTTTTTTCTATAATAGGTTTATTTAATCCAATTTGGTTGTATTTCTTTGAAGATCATCCAATAAGTGCATAAGTCTCAATGGGTTAAGAATTTTGGATATTTTGTTCATTAATAGGTTTATTCTAAAACAGTTCGATTCTTAGGGAACGTAGTTTGTCATATTAGTGCATAAGTCTCGATGGATTAAGAATTTAGATCAAGTTTTTTTTCTTTATTAGGTTTATTATAATTCTATTTTTATTCTTAAGCAAATGTTGTTTGTCCAATAAATGCGTAGGTCTCAACTGATTAAGATTTTATGTTCTTAGTCATTGTAGCTTGTCTACTAAGTGCACTTGTGCCAATGGGATTTTAGTTCTTTTTGGTATATAACACATTTATTGTAATCGATTTTGATTCTTATGCAATGTGGTTTGTACAATAAGTGCATAAGTATCAAGGTATTAATGTCTTAGGTCATTTTTTGTGTTTTCTTTTAACCCACTTTGGTTTTTAGGCTGTGTAGATTGTCCAATAAATGCATCGGTCTCAATCGGTTAAGAACTTAGGTCATATTGTTCTTTAAAAGTTTTATCCTTATTCCTTTTGATTTTTAAGTAATGTAGTTTGTCTAATTAGTGCATAAGTCTCGATGAATTAAGAATTTAGGAGAATTTTGATCTTTAATATGTTTATTTCCATCTATTTTGATTCTATAATAGGTTTATTTATAAAATTAATTAAATTAAATGCAGTAAATCAAGATTAGTTTTTTTCCTAAATTTACTATTCTATATTGAGTAAACTTACAATATTCTATTTAATAAAACCTTGATTCTTTTTGAATTTACTTGGTTGAATATACTCATGAATGCATGAATCTCAATAGCTTAAGAATTGTGGTAATTTTATTATTTAAAAGGTTTATTCTCATCCATTTCGATTCTTAGGTAATGTAATTCGTCTAATTAGTCTATAAGTCTCGATGGATTAATAATTTAGGTCAATTTTGGTCTTTAATTTACTTATTCCCATCTATTTTGCTTCTATAATAGGTTTATTTCTAAAATTAATTTAATTAAATGCAGTAAATCAAAATTAGTTTTCCATAAATTTACTATTCTATATTGAGTAAAAATAAAATATTCTATTCAATAAAACCTTTACTCTTTTTGAATTTACTTGGTTGAATATCCTCATTCAATACTTTGTTTTATAAATATTTTTACCATTAATTGAAAACTTTATTTATTTAATAGTTTGTTTTACTAAATATTTAGTCAAAACATTATCTATTAAAAAATCATAAATAATAGTAATATTTAAAATGTATTCAAATATTTAAATTATTATATAAATTAAATTTTATGAATGTTAAAATTATACTTTTATAGTGTTTAATAATATAGGTTTTACACTTAAACAAATTTAAATTTTAGTTAGCGTTATAAATATATTTATTAATTTTATACAATCTTTATGTACGTGACAAAGTACTTGATATGTTTTTTTTATGTCCGTTACAAAGTGGTAAACAATAATACAATTTAAAACTCACAAACCCAACAATAAGATTATGGAATCAAACCTGAGACAAAACTTTTTATATTTTCAATTTACCATCATTTTTTTTATATTTTCATTTTTTCCCTAAAATTCTTCTATAAATATATGATTTTTTTCAATCAATTATTTTAACTTTCATATATTAAAGATTATCCAGTTTCAAAGAAAAGTTTAATAGAAAGTGCAATGGCTTTATTTATCCAAAAATTTCTTTTGATATGTGCGTTGACGTTGCTATTCGAACACAATGTTCTTGGAAAACGAGTGAGTATTACTAACAGATTGGAAACTGGTATTGACTTAACTGTTCACTGCAAATCTGGTGATGATGATCTTGGAGTTCGTGTTCTTAATTTTGATCAAGGCTTTGATTGGGATTTTCACAATAGCTTTTTTTGGCACAACACTATTCTTTTGTTCCTTTAAGTGGAATGGCGGTGAATTGAAATGGTTTGACATATATTTTCAAGGTAGAGATCATTGTGATATGTGCAAGTGGATTATAATGCAAAATGCACCATGTAGTATACTTGAAAAGGGTCAAGTTTGCTATCGTTGGAATAAGTATTGATAATGTGTTACACGTTTGTTTATCTTCATTAATAAGAGGAATACTTCTTAATTTTAAAAACACATGTGTCTCTCCCTACACTATTATTTCTTCTAATCTATTTATCTTTTCATCTTCTTGAATTTCAATTTACATTGTTTTTTAACAAATATTAAATATTTATTTCATTTCCTAAGAAAAATAACACCAAAGTAACAAAACATATATGTATCTGGATCTGGATCTGAGTGAGATAAAACTTCGAGATCTGGATTTGAGTGAGATAAAACAAAAATCTTTTAGGTTAAAAAGTTCCATGATATGGGATAATCTATGAACCTCAAATATTTAAATATTTAGGTAAAAATATTACACGATAAAGCATAAATAATGAACCTCAAAAATCCTAATATTGAGAAAAATGAAGAGAAAAAGAAAAGGACAACAAATCTTACACCTATACTAATTTCATAAGATAAATGTTTGTTGACAACTAATTAGTTAAAATTAGTAAAATTTTATTATCTTCTACATAAAATAAGAATAATTATAACTATTATAAAACTGTAGACGAAACAAATAATGGTTACTAAGAACTTGGTAAAATTAGAATTTTTTTTTCTATCTCTGACATATATATGAGAACAATTATAAATAAGATAACTTTATTTTATTTCACCTTCAAATTTTTCAATTTGGTTTTTTTAAAAAATAGTCATCAAAGAAGATTTTGGAATATACAATTCGAACACTAAAATAAATTTGATTTTAATCCATTAATTAAAATTATTATTTATTAATATATTTTAAATAAAATAGAAAATAATTATAATACACTTATAATAATTTATTATAAATATCATGCAAGAAACAAATATTTTTCCAAAAACAATTCGTAAAAATTAGATTTTTTTTTTAATATTATCGGCGTAAAAATGAAATCAACTGCAATAGAGTAGAAAAGTGATCACTTTTGAGATTAAAAAACACCAACTATACAAGTTCTAATTGATTAAAATTTTAAATACATTAAACAAGTTCTTACTTGCAAGAATTTCACTATCATACTAACACCAGACAAGTTCTTACTCATAAAAATTTCAAAATCATTGTAATCTAGATGAATATTTATTACTTATGAGATTTAACTATCATACCCATGACAGGTTCACAACAATAAAAAATCAAACTAACTCTCATACAGGAGACATGTTTATTGAGGCAATTATGACCATACTTTATATGTTTTACTTTAATTTAGATTTATAACACACAAAAAAGAAAGTTGTGCATTCTTATTTTACAAGTATTCATTTCCCAATGCTTTTAATTTTCTAAACATATTGACAATTTATATAAGTACATAAATCATTTGTTGAGTCACAGAGAAATACTCTCAACCTTAATTAGATGCATATGATCACACACGGGTATTGTACTAGTTCAATATGATTAATTAATAAGCTCATCTTAACTTTTTTTTTTATGCCTAGTCAAAACTACAATTAATTAAATTAAATGCAGTAAATCTATATTAGTTTCTCCCTAAATTGAATATTCTATATTCAGTACAATTATAATATTCTATTTCATAAAATGTTGACTGTTTTTGAATTTACTTGGTTGAATATCCTCATTCAATACTTTGCTTTAAATTTATTTTTACCATATGGATACTTAGGCAGTGAAGTTCGCCCAATAAGTGCTTAAGTCTCAAAGAAATAGGAATTTAGGTCCTTTAGTTCGAAACATTTATGTCTTGTTCTTCAACGGTCGGATCGGCGAAACAACGCCTGGAGGGGGGAGAAAGTGTACTCGCACAGCAGCATATTATCCCTAATTTATTTTGTCTCAGTGATTGTGTTTGTCGTATTTTTCTGTCATTATTTGTTATGGCTGGTGCTAAGTATGATTATCTTCAAGCACATTGGAAAACACATTGGCCGAAATTGGGGAGAGCACATAAGAAGAATTTTAGGGGATCATCGTCCAATGTTGTTGCTTCTGTTCCTCCTACCATTGACTCTAGTTCTGATTTTGGTTTGGTTCACATGATTTCGATTTTTGTGCTTCTTTGCTGATTTGGTTGGTAATTTAATTGTTCGTCTCTCCTATCTCTTTGGTTGCTTTCTTCTGTGTTGTCACTCTCTATGTTGCTTCTTCTGTTTGATTGCTCCCCTATCTAGTGATTTGCTTTGTTGCTTCTCTCCATATTGATTGTTCTATTTGTTTGCTCTTCTCTCATGTGGTTCATCTATTTGGTTGCTTCCCTCTTTGGTTAGTTTGTTTTGGTATTGTTTAGTTTAGTTTGATTTAGTTTTGTTTGGTTTGATTTGGTTTCGGTTTGATTTGGTTTTTTGTTGGCTTGGTTCTTCTCTTGATTGTGACTATTTGATATGATTTCTTATTGGTTTGGCTTCTCTCTTTATTGTGATTGTTTGGTATAGCTAATGATCCTCCCTTTGGCTTCTGCTTCTCTCTTTGTTGGTTCTTCTCTTTGATTGTTGCTTCTTCTTTGGTGACATCCCTCTTGTCCCCCTCGCTGTCCAACCACTGCCTGTGATTGTTGATCCTCTTCGTTACCCCTCTCGCCAACTTTGTCTGAGCTCTCTTCCTATAAAGAGGTTGTTCTTGATCCTATTTGGCAGCAGGCTATGGCAGAAGAACTATTTGCAATGCACAAAATCAATACTTGGGAATTAGTATCTCTTCCTCCTATAAAGAGGTTTTTTCTAATGCATTTTAATTCTTATGCAATGTAGTTCAAACATAAAGTTATTCCAATCCATTTTGATTCTTTGGCAATGTAGTTGATGCAATAAGTGTAGATGTCTCAATTGATTAAGATTTTAGGTCATTTTTCTCTTTAATAAGTTTATACAAATCCATTTTAATTCTTAGGCAGTGTAGTTCGTCCAATAAGTGCATAAGTCCCATCAGATTATGAATTTATGTCATTTTTTTTTCTATAATAGGTTTGTTTAATCCAATTTGGTTGTATTTCTTTGAAGATCATTCAATAAGTGCATAAGTCTCAAAGGGTTAAGAATTTTGGATATTTTGTTCTTTAATAGGTATATTCTAATACGTTTCAATTCTTAAGGAACGTTGTTTGTCAAATTAGTGCATAAGTCTCAATGGATTAAGAATTTACATCAATTTTTTTTCTTTATTAGGTTTATTATAATTATATTTTTATTCTTAAGCAAATGTTGTTTGTCCAATAAATTCGTAGGTCTCAACTGATTAAGATTTTATGTTCTTAGTCATTGTAGCTCGTCAATTAAGTGCACTTGTGCCAATGGGATTTTAGTTCTTTTTGGTACATAGCACGTTTATTGTAATCAATTTTGATTCTTAGGCAATGTGGTTTGTCCAATAAGTTCATAAGTATCAAGGTGTTAATGTCTTAGGTGATTTTTTGTGTTTTCTTTTAACCCACTTTGGTTTTTAGGCAGTGTAGATTGTCTAATAAATGCATCAGTCTCAATCGGTTAAGAACATAGGTCATATTGTTCTGTAAAAGTTTTATCCTTATTCCTTTTGATTTTTAGGTAATGTAGTTTGTTTAATTAGTGCATAAGTCTCGATGAATTAAGAATTTAGGAGAATTTTGATCTTTAATATGTTTATTCCCATCTATTTTGATTCTATAATAGGTTTATTTATAAAATTAATTAAATTAAATGCAGTAAATCAAGAATAGTTTTTTTCTTAAATTTACTATTCTATATTGAGTAAACTTACAATATTCTATTTAATAAAACCTTGACTCTTTTTGAATTTACTTGGTTGAATATACTCATGAATGCATGAATCTCAATTGCTTAAGAATTTTGGTAATTTTATTATTTCAAAGGTTTATTCTCATCCTTTTCGATTGTTAGGTAATGTAATTCGTCTAATTAGTCTATAAGTCTCAATGGATTAATAATTTAGGTCAATTTTGATCTTTAATTTACTTATTCCCATCTATTTTGCTTCTATAATAGGTTTATATCTAAAATTAATTTAATTAAATGCAGTAAATCAAAATTAGTTTTCCATAAATTTACTATTCTATATTGAGTAAAAATAAAATATTCTATTCAATAAAACCTTTACTCTTTTTGAATTTACTTGGTTGAATATCCTCATACAATACTTTGTTTTATAAATATTTTAACCATTAATTGAAAACTTTATTTATTCAATAGTTTGTTTTACTAAATATTTAGTCAAAACATTATCTATTAAAAAATCATAAATAATAGTAATATTTAAAATGTATTTAAATATTTAAATTATTATATAAATTAAATTTTATGAATGTTAAAATTATACTTTTATAGTGTTTAATAATATAGGTTTTACACTTAAACAAATTTAAATTTTAGTTAGCATTAAAAATATATTTATTAATTTTATACAATCTTTATGTACGTGACGAAGTACTTGATATGTTTTTTTTATGTCCGTTACAAAGTGGTAAACAATAATACTATTTAAAACTCACAAACACAACAATAAGATTATGGATTCGAACCTGAGACAAAACTTTTTATATTTTCAATTCACCATCATTTTTTTTTATATTTTCATTTTTTCCCTAAAATTCTTCTATAAATATATGATTTTTTTTCAATCAATTATTTTAACTTTCATATATTAAAGATTATCCAGTTTCAAAGAAAAGTTTAATAGAAAGTGCAATGGCTTTATTTATCCAAAAATTTCTTTTGATATTTGCGTTGACGTTGCTATTCGAACACAATGTTCTTGGAATACGAGTGAGTATTACTAACAGATTGGAAACTGGTATGGACTTAACTGTTCACTGCAAATATGGTGATGATGATCTTGGAGTTCGTGTTCTTAATTTTGATCAAGGCTTTGATTGGGATTTTCACAATAGCTTTTTTGGCACAACACTATTCTTTTGTTTCTTTAAGTGGAATGGTGGTGAATTAAAATGGTTTGACATATATATTCAAGGTAGAGATCATTGTGATATGTGCAAGTGGATTATAACGCAAAATCCACCATGTAGTATACTTGAAAAGGGTCAAGTTTGCTATCGTTGGAATAAGTATCGATAATGCGTTACACGTTTGTTTATCTTCATAAATAAGAGGAATACTTCTTAATTTTAAAAACACATGTGTCTCTCCCTACACTATTATTTCTTCTAATCTATTTATCTTTTCATCTTCTTGAATTTCAATTTACATTGTTTTTTAACCTATATGAAATATTTATTTCATTTTCTAAGAAAAATAACACTAAAGTAACAAAACATATTTGTATTTAGATCTGGATCTGAGTGAGATAAAACTTCGGAATCTGGATCTGGATCTGAGTGAGATAAAACAAAAATCCTTTAAGTTAAAAAGTTCCATGATATGGCATAATCTATGAACCTCTAATATCTAAATATTTAGGTGAAAATGTTACAAGATAAAGCATAAATAATGAACCTCAAAAATCCTAATATTGAGAAAAATGAAGAGAGAAAGAAAAAGACAACAAATCTTACACCTAAACTAATTTCATAAGATAAATGTTTGTTGACAACTAATTAGTTAAAATTAGTAAAATTTCATTATTTTCTACATAAAATAAGAATAATTATAACTATTATAAAACCGTAGACGGAACAAATAATGGTTACTAAGAACTTGGTAAAATTAGAATTTTTTATTTCTATCTCAACATATATATGAGAACAATTATAAATAAGATAACTTTATTTTATTTCACCTTCAAATTTTTAAATTTGGTTTTTTTAAAAAATAGTCATCAAAGAAGATTTTGAAATATACAATTCAAACACTAAAATAAATTTGATTTTAATCCATTAATTAAAATTATTATTTATTAATATATTTTAAATAAAATAGAAAATAATTATAATACACTTATAATAATTTATTATAAATATCATGCAAGAAACAAATATTTTTCCAAAAACAATTAGTAAAAATTAGATTTTTTTTTTAATATTATCGACGTAAAAATGAAATCAACTGCAATGGAGTAGAAAAGTTGTCACTTTTGAGATTAAAAAACACCAACAATACAAGTTCTAATTGATTAAAATTGTAAATACATTAGACAAGTTCTTACTTGCAAGAATTTCACTATCATACTGATACCAGACAAGTTCTTACTCATAAAAATTTCAAATCATTGTAATCTAGAAGAATATTTATTACTTAGGAGATTTAACTATCATACCCATGACATGACAGGTTCACAACAATAAAAAATCAAACTAACTTTTATACAGGAGATATGTTTATTGAGGCAATTATGACCATACTTTATATGTTTCACTTTAGTTTAGATATATAACACACAAAGAATAAAGTTCTGCATTCTTATTTTACAAGTATTCATTTTCCTGTGTTTTTAATTTTCTAAACATATTCACCATTTACATAAGTACATAAATTATTTGTTGAGTCACAGAAAAACACTCTCAACCTTAATTAGATGCATATGATCACACACGGGTATTGTACTAGTTCAATATGATTAATTAATAAGCTGATCTTAACTTTTTTTTTTTTTTATGCCTAGTCAAAACTACAATTAATTAAATTAAATGCAGTAAATCTATATTAGTTTTTCCCTAAATTGAATATTCTATATTCAGTACAACTATAATATTCTATTTCATACAATGTTGACTGTTTTTGAATTTACTTGGTTGAATATCCTCATTCAATACTTTGTTTTAAATTTATTTTTACCATTAATTGAAAACTTTATTTAGTCAATAATTTGTTTGACTAATTTTTTTTTTTCAATAGTTTATCTATTACAAAATCATAAACTATAATAATATTTAAAATGTATTCAAATATCTAAATTATTATATGAATTAAGTTTTATGAATGTTAAAATTATACTTTTATAATGTTTAATAATATAGCTTTTACACTTAAAAAAATTTAAATTTCAGTTAGCGTTAAAAATTTATTTATTATTTTTATACAATATAAAATATTTAATATTTAATATTTTAGTTTCAGTCAATGTGGATCATCCAATAAGTTGAATTTGTGCATAAGTCTCATTGGTCTATAATACATTTATTCTAAATCATTTTCATTCTTAGGCAATTTATTTTGTCCAATAACATCATAGGTCTCAATAGATTGAGATTTTAGGTAATTTTGGTCGTTTAAATAAAAATTCTAGTTCATTTTTGTTCGAAGTCAATGTAGTTTATCTATTAAGTGCACTAGTTTGAATGGATTAGGATTTTAGTTCTTTTTGGTCTATAATCGGTTTATTGTAATCCACTTTGATTCTTATGCAATGTAATTCGTCTAATAATTGCATATGTCTCAATCGATTACGAATTTAGAATATTTTGATATTTAATAGGTTTATTCTAATCCCTTTCAATTATTAGGCAATGTCAATTGCCAAATAGGAGAATAAGTTTCAATGGATTAAGATTATAGGTCATTTTTTTATTAGTACGTTTATTCTTATACATATGGATTCATAGGCAGTGAAGTTCGCCCAATAAGTGCTTAAGTCTCGAAGAAATAGGAATTTAGGTGCTTTAGTTCTATAATAGGGTTATTCTAATGCATTTTAATTCTTCTGCAATGTAGTTCAAACATTTATGCATAAGTCTCAATAGATTATGATTTTTGGACATTTTTTTGTCTTCATAAAGTTATTCCAATCCATTTTGATTCTTTGGCAATGTAGTTGATGCAATAAGTGTAGATGTCTCAATTGATTAAAATTTTAGGTCATTTTTCTCTTTAATAAGTTTATACTAATCCATTTTAATTCTTAGGCAGTGTAGTTCGTCCAATAAGTGCATAAGTCCTATCGAATTATGAATTTATGTCATTTTTTTCTATAATAGGTTTATTTAATCCAATTTGGTTGTATTTCTTTGAAGATCATCCAATAAGTGCATAAGTCTCAAAGGGTTAAGAATTTTGGATATTTTGTTCTTTAATAGGTTTATTCTAATACGTGTCGATTCATAGGGAACGTAGTTTGTCAAATTAGTGCATAAGTCTCAATGGATTAAGAATTTACATCTATTTTTTTTCTTTATTAGGTTTATTATAGTTCTATTTTTATTCTTAAGCAAATGTTGTTTGTCCAATAAATTCGTAGGTCTCAACTGATTAAGATTTTATGTTCTTAGTCATTGTAGCTCGTCAATTAAGTGCACTTGTGCCAATGGGATTTTAGTTCTTTTTGGTATATAACACGTTTATTGTAATCAATTTTGATTCTTAGGCAATGTGGATTATCCAATAAGTGCATAAGTATCAAGGTGTTAATGTCTTAGGTGATTTTTCGTGTTTTCTTTTAACCCACTTTGGTTTTTAGGCAGTGTAGATTGTCCAATAAATGCATCAGTCTCAATCGGTTAAGAACTTAGGTCATATTGTTCTGTAAAAGTTTTATCCTTATTCCTTTCGATTTTTAGGTAATGTAGTTTGTCTAATTAGTGCATAAGTCTCGATGAATTAAGAATTTAGGAGAATTTTGATCTTTAATATGTTTATTCCCATCTATTTTGATTCTATAATAGGTTTATTTATAAAATTAATTAAATTAAATGCAGTAAATCAAGATTAGTTTTTTTCCTAAATTTACTATTCTATATTGAGTAAACTTACAATATTCTATTTAATAAAACCTTGACTCTTTTTGAATTTACTTGGTTGAATATACTCATGAATGCATGAACCTCAATTGCTTAAGAATTTTGGTAATTTTATTATTTAAAAGGTTTATTCTCATCCTTTTTGATTCTTAGGTAATGTAATTCGTCTAATTAGTCTATAAGTTTCAATGGATTAATAATTTAGGTCATTTTTGGTCTTTAATTTACTTATTCCCATCTATTTTGCTTCTATAATAGGTTTATATCTAAAATTAATTTCATTAAATGCAGTAAATCAAAATTAGTTTTCCATAAATTTACTATTCTATATTGAGTAAAAATAAAATATTCTATTCAATGAAACCTTTACTCTTTTTGAATTTACTTGGTTGAATATCCTCATACAATACTTTGTTTTGTAAATATTTTAACCATTAATTGAAAACTTTATTTATTCAATAGTTTGTTTTACTAAATATTTAGTCAAAACATTATCTATTAAAAAATCATAAATAATAGTAATATTTAAAATGTATTCAAATATTCAAATTATTATATAAATTAAATTTTATGAATGTTAAAATTATACTTTTATAGTGTTTAGTAATATAGGTTTTACACTTAAACAAATTTAAATTTTAGTTAGCGTTAAAAATATATTTATTAATTTTATACAATCTTTATGTACGTGACAAAGTACTTGATATGTTTTTTTTATGTCCGTCACAAAGTGGTTAACAATAATACTATTTAAAACTCACAAACACAACAATAAGATTTTGGATTCGAACCTGAGACAAAACTTTTTATATTTTCAATTCCCCATCATTTTTTTTTATATTTTCATTTTTTCCCTAAAATTCTTCTATAAATATATGATTTTTTTTCAATCAATTATTTTAACTTTCATATATTAAAGATTATCCAGTTTCAAAAAAAAGTTTAATAGAAAGTGCAATGGCTTTATTTATCCAAAAATTTCTTTTGATATTTGCGTTGACGTTGCTATTCGAACACAATGTTCTTGGAATACGAGTGAGTATTACTAACAAATTGGAAACTGGTATTGACTTAACTATTCACTGCAAATCTGGTGATGATGATCTTGGAGTTCGTCTTCTTAATTTTGATCAAGGCTTTGATTGGGATTTTCACAATAGCTTTTTTGGCACAACACTATTCTTTTGTTCCTTTAAGTGGAATGGCGGTGAATTGAAATGGTTTGACATATATATTCAAGGTAGAGATCATTGTGATATGTGCAAGTGGATTATAACGCAAAATGCACCATGTAGTATACTTAAAAAGGGTCAAGTTTGCTATCGTTGGAATAAGTATTGATAGTGTGTTACACGTTTGTTTATCTTCATAAATAAGAGGAATACTTCTTAATTTTAAAAACACATGTGTCTCTCCCTACACTATTATTTCTTCTAATCTATTTACCTTTTCATCTTCTTGAATTTCAATTTACATTGTTTTTTAACCTATATTAAATATTTATTTCATTTCCTAAGAAAAATAACACCAAAGTAACAAAACATATATGTATCTGGATCTGGATCTTAGTGAGATAAAACTTCAGGATCTGAATCTGGATCTGAGTGAGATAAAACAAAAATCTTTTAGGTTAAAAAGTTCCATGATATGGCATAATCTATGAACCTCAAATATTTAAATGTTTAGGTGACAATATTACACGATAAAGCATAAATAATGAACCTCAAAAATCCTAATATTGAGAAAAATGAAGAGAAAAAGAAAAAGACAACAAATCTTACACCTAAACTAATTTCATAAGATAAATGTTTTTTGACAACTAATTAGTTAAAATTAGTAAAATTTTATTATCTTCTACATAAAATAAGAATAATTATAACTATTATAAAACTGTAGACGAAACAAATAATGGTTACTAAGAACTTGGTAAAATTAGAATTTTTTTTTCTATCTCTGACATATATATGAGAACAATTATAAAAAAGATAACTTTATTTTATTTCACCTTCAAATTTTTCAATTTGGTTTTTTTTAAAAATAGTCATCAAAGAAGATTTTGGAATATACAATTCAAACACTAAAATAATACTAAAATAATATATTATAAATATCATGCAAGAAACAAATATTTTTCCAAAAACAATTAGTAAAAATTAGATTTTTTTTTAATATTATCGGCGTAAAAATGAAATCAACTGCAATAGAGTAGAAAAGTTGTCACTTTTGAGATTAAAAAACACCAACAATACAAGTTCTAATTGATTAAAATTTTAAATACATTAGACAAGTTCTTACTCGCAAGAATTTCACTATCATACTGACACCAGACAAGTTTTACTAATAAAAATTTCAAAATAATTGTAATCTAGAAGAATGTTTATTACTTATGAGATTTAACTATCATACCCATGACAAGTTCACAACAATAAAAAATCAAACTAACTCTCATACACGAGACATGTTTATCGATGCAATTATGACCATACTTTATATGTTTCACTTTAGTTTAGATATATAACACACAAAGAAGAAAGTTGTGCATTCTTATTTTACAAGTATTCATTTCCCACTGCTTTTAATTTTCTAAACATATTCACAATTGATATAAGTACATAAATTATTTGTTGAGTCACATAAAGAAATACTGTCAACCTTAATTAGATGCATATGATCACACACGGGTATTGTACTAGTTCAATATGATTAATTAATAAGCTCATCTTAACTTTTTTTTTAATGCCTAGTCAAAACTACAATTAATTAAATTAAATGCAGTAAATCAATATTAGTTTTTCCCTAAATTGAATATTCTATATTCAGCACAACTATAATATTCTATTTAATAAAATGTTGACGGTAACATCCTAAATTTGATAATAAACTATTTTATTAATTAAATAGGATTTTAATTGATTAATTTGATTTTAAAATTATTTTAGAATATATATTGAAAAATTTTGTGAGTAATTTTCGTTATAGGGATGCTTTCTATGATGTGCTGGTTTGATAGATATTATATTTAATGAGCAATATAAATAATAAATATTTTATTTTATTATTTTATATATTTTTATAAAAATAAAAGTATTTTAGTGTAATATTTTAAAGAACAAGATTTTATATGATTTTACGTGTATATGTGAGTTGGTAATTAATATGATATTTTCTTATATGTTTGTCTAATGTTAAGTGTGTACATATTTATATGTTAGTCATTTTTAAGTATCTCTTATTTTAAGTATTTCTAAATATATCTTATTTTAATTATTTATTCTATAAATAATTATATTGAGATCGTAGTAATATTGTGTTTGATTTTCTTTATTTTTATATATTCATTTTGAAATTGTGATTATATATATATATATATATTATGATTTAGTAATTAACATAAAATATTATTGTTATATTTATTTATGTTATACTTTTAACTATTTTCTAATATGATGGTATTATTATAATATGAATATTCTGAGAAATAAATATAATTGTAGGGATTATTTTGAATGTGAAAGTTTCAGTCATTAATAATATGTTTTTATATACTGATTATTTTAATTACTCTAATTTATAAAATATTAGTAATATTTGGAAAACTAAATGGTGTTTGGAGGAATATTAAAAAAGAGATTAAATAATTATTAATTTATTTTAACAAAATAAAAATAATAATAGTAAAATATAATAAAGAGACCAATGGGTTTGACTCTATGAACCCTAATTGTTAATAAAATAAAACAAACCAAAGAAGGGAAGGGAGTTGGAAGGGCAACCGTAAAACCAAAGAGCAAACACAACAATAACCCTATCGTTTGACATCGGTGATGTTCCAGAAAACTTTCTCCATTTTCGCCCAAATTTGAGTATGTTATTTCATTCATTTAACTCGTCAATTAAACATAATTTTCCAGATTTTTAACAACCCCAATTTCTCTCTGAAATACCCGACTTCTTCGTTTATAGAATTCGTTATTTTGCATCGTTCTCCTTAACCGTAAGTCCGATTTGAGTAAAACCAACGCCAAAACGACCGTGTGAAAAGTGGCTATATTATCCACTGATTGGTTATCTGATTTATGGTAATTTTTTTTTGCCGATTTTCAAATTTAGTTTTTAGAGTATCTTCTCATTATTTTTATCGAGATAGATCGATTGAAGGACAAAGAGTCAATGAACAAAGGTTGTTTGCTCGTGGAATCGCATTCGTGTGTCAAAGCCTCAAAATAAGGTAAGGGGTGATCGAGCGTTTGAATTCATTAGTATAATATATTGTGAGATGAACGGGAAAACCGTATTTTCCAACGATTCATCCGGGGCTTGCTACGTACGGCAGTAGCCCTTTGAGAGATAAATTGATTAATTTGAAATATGAGAATTGTGAGATTAAAATGTGAAATAGAAATTTTTATAAGGTGTTGATTGATTTAATTTTTGATACTTGTGTGGTAGTTGATATTTGTTATTATTGTGATGTTGGATGTTGAATGAAATTATGTGTATATGTTTGCTTAGATGAAATTATGTGATGTGATAATAAAATAAATTATGAGAAGATACTCTAAAAACTAAATTCGAAATTCGGACAAGAAAAATTACCATAAATCAGAAACCCAATCAGTGGATAATATAGTCACTTTTCACACCGTCATTTTGGCGTTGGTTTCACTCAAATCGGACTTACGGTTAAGGAGAACGGTGCAAACTAACGAATTCTACAAACAAAAAAATCGGGTATTTTAGAGAGAAATTGGAGTCGTTAAAAATTTGGAAAATTATGTTTAATTGACGAGTTAAATGAATGAAATAACATACTCAAATTTGAAGGAAAATGGAGAAGCTTTTATGGAACTGTTATCGATCACCGATGTCAAAAACGATAGGTTGTTGTTGTGTTTACTCTTTGGTTCTACGACTTACCATTCAACTCCCTTCCCTTTTCTTTGTTTTGTTTTATTTTAGTACAAATCAGGGTTCACAAGGTCTCTTTATTTATGTTTTTGTTTTGGAAAGCGGCGGATAGAAAACAAGCAGCAAAACCTAACAAACCCATCTAAATATTTGTAAAATTAGTTAACAGTCCATGCCTCCCTTACATATATCAATCTGATTCTACAGTTTAGCTTGTCCTATATATTTTAATGTATCATTATTATTTATTTATCTATTTATTTTAAAGAAACAAATTATATGGATATTTATTTATTTTTTTAATAATATGTTTAATTAGGTTTTATTCTTCTATATGGATCTAACCTATAAAACACATTTTTATAATAACTATAATTATTACTATAATATTTCTCAAAATCAACCCATAAAAATACTATCACCTTTATAAAATAGTCAAAATGATAAAATAAATAAATATAACATCAATAATTTATATTAATTACTAAATCACAATAAAGATGTATAAAATCATCATGTCATATGAAATATATAAAAGTAAAGAAAATCAATCACAATATTAGTAATATCTAAAGATAATTAGTTATAAAATAATTAACAAATCGTAGAAAATAGTTATAAATAATTGAAATACAACTACGTGCATATTCAACATCAATCATGCGCACATAAAATATTACATTAATTGGGTACACGTATATACACGTAAAATTGCATAAAATCTTTTTCTTTAAAATATATATTACACTAAAATACTATTATTATTTTTTAAAATATATCAAATAATAAAATATAATATGTATTATTTATATCGCTCATGTAATATAACATGTATCAAACTAGCACATCATAGAAAGCATCCATATGACAAAAATTAGCAACGAAATTTATCAACATATATTCTAAAATAATATTCGTCATCAAATTAATTATTTAAAATTCTATTTAATTAATAAAATAGTTTATTATAAAATTTGGGGTGTTACAACTTGGAGGTAGCATTCCAAATGTCGGGAGCTACCATGCAACACACGTTTACCTCGACTGTCGCGTATATGTGTCTCGGGTTGAGTTGAGGGGATCTACGAGGACAGGGCCAATTTGAATTGTCCGTCCACCGGGATGGTGGCATAGTATCATGGCCTCCTAACCAAGTACTTCAGAGTTAGAATGGTACCACATTGTGAAGTAGAGTCTAAGCTCATGCATAGCATTGCATTTCATTGTGATTGTTTTGTTGTGATTGATGTGTTTCAAAAGTAATAAAAATTAGATGATTTGATGCATATTATAATGAGATAATTATTTTACTTAAGTGACTTTGATGTTATAGTATGATACTATTTAATTAAATATTTTGATATATCGTAAAGTGATTATGATACGGTTCTATTATGATTGTGTGCGTGTTCTTCTTACTCATATTATACTATTAACATGATTTCAAACTCACCTCCTTCGTTGTTTATGTTTGACTGGCTGGGCCCTGCCTTTGCAAAATCGCAGTTATTACAAGTTAATGAGTCTTGAAGTTCAAGTTTGGGAGGAACCCCGCTCTGATAGGTGATACCAGGAATAAGGGTTTTAAAATGTATTTTACTTATTTAATTTGAATCAAATTTTTGTATGAAAACCTTAGAAGTACTAGTAAGTTTTTAGAATTAAATCAAGTTCATTGAGATTAAATTGTTTTATTTGAGTAATAAAATTTGAATTGTTGCATGTGTACTTTGAGAAACGTGATATCCTAAATTAGTTACAAAAGTTTTTATTTTCTTGAAAATATAATTTTATTTATCTGGTGCAAATTTTATAGGAATATGATATAAATTATTATATATATTATTTTGGGATTTATGGTGTCACATTAGTGGTATCAGAGCAGGTCTGTCCAATCAGGCCGAGTGGGTCGAATGTCGATTCAGTGTTAGTCGAATGTCAGTCGTGTCAATTGGGTTTTTTTGTGTAGTAATTATTTTCACTATGATTGTTTTCCCGTTATATTATTGTGTTAAGTGTTATATGCTTTTGGTATTATTATACATATTTTTGAGATTACTAATTAAGTGTTTAATATTTGCTTCCTCTAATTGTGTTATGGATTCTACATTCCTACCTAAATGAGTAAATAAAACATGAAATTACTTGTTAAGATTTGAGTTAGCTTTAATTGTTAACAAAATTATGTTAGTTACTTGTTGCTTATTGTTTGTCTTTTGAACTATGATTTTTGCGCTCTTGTTTTATATGAATAGTTGAAAGTAATAATTTTGATTGATTAGCTGTATGTTTCAAGTTACTAATCTCATTCAGGTAATCTAAGTTATCAAATGTCATACCTCACTAGTTAGTTGTTTTAAAGTTCGACTTTCACCGTTAATTAATTTAAAATATTTAGTTTTGATATGTATTTGTTTAAAGTGTTTGATCTAATAAGTAATTGATTGAAACATTGATTTTCGTATGGATTGTATGTTTAAAACTTCAAGTATTGACTTTTACTAGGTAAAAATTATTATTATTATTATTATGTTGAAACTCAATTTAGAGAAAAAAAGGATGTTTCGTTTTAAACTTTGAGTTAGATAGAAAATGTGTCTCTTACGTTTAAAGTTTTAATTTTGACTATAAATTTATTATTTTTATTTTATGTTGGTTTGTGTTAAAAAAAAAATTTATTTTAAATCGTGAATGTTAACTTTAAATCACTTGAAAGTGTTGATGGTTGTATCTAGATGAGTAGAGTTTTGATATTGGTTTTGAAAACAATTTAGAATGTTCATCATGATTTAGATAGTATGAAATTCATATTATTAGCAATAATAATTGTTGAATATTAGAGGTTGGTAGAACTTATAATTTAAAAAAAAATGAAATTTTGAAGGAGTTAAAGTTTATTTATTTTGTATGATATAACTAACTTTTGTTTGAATTACTCTTGATTATTTTAAAGAAAAAGAAATTAAATTGAGTTGAGTTTTTGTTGATTTATAAAATAACAATAATTCTATGCTACTGATTTTATTTAATGTTTAAAATACCTTAAAACTTACATTATGTTTTACTTTGTCTTGTTTTTAAAAAAAATTTGAAAAGAGTTGTTGTTTAGGGGGCTAGTGTGAATATTGAATCGTGAGGGTGTTGGGATATTTATTTGAAATGATTGATTTTTCTGATTATGATATTATGAACCCATTAGAGTTTGACGGGATGATAGAGTTTTAGAGTTTAAGAACTCTTCAGTGATTTACAATAGTACTAATGATAAAATTTCTACTAATTGAGAAAGAGAAGGAAAAAAAAAAGGAAAAGAAAAACAAAGATTTTAAAAATCATCTCAATAGTGAATTTTTTTTTTTGAAAAATTATCTAAATTTTGGATTCTATAATTGATGTATTTTACAAGTAGATTTTTTTTTTTGTTATATGAATTAACATAACAAAATGGTATCCATTAGATTGGTACGTGTAGAGTGCATCATGTGTAACACCCTAATTTCTCTTTACCTTATTTTAAATAGTATAATGATACAATACTATATTTTTATTTTATTTTTATATATGAGTGTTAATATGTGTTTTAATTGGTATCTTTAACACTAATAAAATGGGTTAATGATAAGAATAACTATAGTCATAATAATAATAAATAATAATAATAATAATAATAGTAACCATTACAATAAATAATAATAATAATAACTCTAGTAGTGAGAATGGGCAATGGCCACAAAAAGCCCATGTTTTCTAGCAGGCCTTGATCACCAACCCTAAGTTACCCACATATATATATGTAGAAGTGATAGGCTAAATAGGTTTTAAAAAAATTCTGCCGTGTTTTCCATTCCAATTCCCAAGCGTACTTTTCCTTCCAAGCACAGTGTTGTGCACACACATTGGTAATTACCAAAAACAAGCCTTATACATTGCTAATTTCCAAAAAAAGAAGAAAGAAGGATTTGTTGTTGCCGTATTGCCTCCAGACTTGTTTCATTAACCAAATATCAGGTACACCTTTCCAATTCTATCAATTATTTTAAAATAAGGCACTTATATCAATATAGGGTTGTTGATCAAAGTATGGTAATATTGAATAATATGTACAGGGTCCTAGTTATTATATCGAATTATACGAGTACATAACATATATGCCGTTATTTCAATTTTTAGTAATATCTAAGCGTATGATCAGATCATCGTAACACTAAGCATGTGTCCCTTTATTCTAAATTTTAGGATTAGACATACCACGGAACTATGTTACTGAATGTATATTCAAAATTAACTTAATTTACTTATTTATTTACTATTTATTTATTCAATTACTAAATTATGTATTTATTTATTTATTTATTTTATTATTGATTTTGTTATTTATTTATTTATTTTATTATTATTTATTTATTATTTATTTATTAATTTACATATTTATTTATTAGTAAATTTTTATTAATTCATTTTATTATTTAATTATTCATTTACTTATTTATTTATTTATCATTTATTTTATTATTTATTTATTCATTTACTTACTTAATTATTTATTATTTATTTTGTTATTTATTTATTTACTTATTTATTGTTTATTTATTAATATACGTACTTATTTATTTAAGAATCTTCAGATCATAAGCCATTATACCCAGCCGTAGCTTTTCCTAATTCTATATTTATTTACTTAATTATTTATTTATTAATTACTTTACCATGTATTTATTCATTTATTTATCTATTTATTTATTATTTACTTTATTATTTATTTATTTATTTACTTATTTATTCATTTATTTACTTATTTATTTATTTATT